>CABFWB010001529.1:50064-154946 GCA_902151455.1 Timema bartmani
TATATATATATATATATATATACATATATGCATTTTACTATCTGCAACGTAAATCAACTAATTTATTCTTACTGGATAAAAAGGGTGAACATAAAGAAAATACAGTACTAATTATTTGGAAGTAGTTTGTACAGTGTACTTTGTTAGTATTGATCCTTGGCTCCCCAAGTCAAAAGTCAGGATTGCATCCCATCTTACCGAACCCTTTTAATAAAATAAAATTACTAACAAACATTCTAAGAGTTAGATATGGAGAGAGGTAATTGAATAGAACTTGTGTGGAATCAGGAAGGAAAACCATATTGTATCACGTAGTTAAAGCAACAAACTTGGATTCTAATCAGTTAATATAATAGTATAAATACAGCACATTTTAATGCCAACCTGACCAACCGAGAAGTAAATTAGTGGCACAGAATGAATGTGAATATTTAACAAAAGTCCCATTTTTTAAGTTTTTATTTTTAGAAAAGATGCTAAAATATGCCCCATTTTTTATTTTTAGAAAAGATGCTAAAATATGATTAAGAAAATCACAATGGGAAAACCCCACCCGGTACATTTGGCTGAAGCTCAACCTCTTGAGTCAGAGCTTAGCCCTCCAATCAAATTTGATATCTCTAAGCCAACCCTGCAATTTTCATTCAATGTTTTAAGGCTCATTTGCTGTAATATCCAGATATCGCTAATTTTTTCCTGTATCTGATCAATTTGGAAACATGTACATCCAATAAATTTTGTATTAAAATGAATAAGTTTTTTTTCAGATCAACAAAAATAAAAAAACAATCGCATGGATATTTTCATTTGTTTAGCACTAGGACGATACCCGGGATTTACTGCCTACCTAGAACTACTGTCACAGGTTGAATTGACTTGTAGCATATTTCTTGTATGTCCTAAACTAAACTATTTTTAGTGTAAGGTACAACATGTTTCTAGCTTTACTTTTATTAAATCAAAGCTTTCTATAGCTCAAAAATTAAATAAACCATTGTGAATTTTATGAATCTTTTAATAAAAAGAACACTATATACATACATAACTTCTATGCGGTGTTTATAATACTTCAAGGTTTCTTTCTCCAACTTATGATACTCTGAAGAGCTGAAACTATGGAGCATGCCATCTTTAGTAAAAATATCTGAAACTTGAAAAATTCAAGCTGGCGGATCCAATAGGATGGACGCAACGTATAAATTGAGTTCAATTTGGATGAAAATCGGTATTTGGGAAGGGTTCCCTTTTGTATGTGGTTACTATAACAAATTACATCTGCATGGGATTGCCGTGTATATAAACAAGAGATAGACTTCATGCGGAATCCAAAATTGCACCTGTCAGTGACAGACCTAGCTCCATGTACAACAAAATTAAACATAACTTGGTACCAATAATTGTGTGTTTCTGAATTGATACAAAATCAGCATTTCTGTCAAAGCATTTAGCGCCAGTATAATGCACATATCTATTTGGGCCGTACACAAACTTCTTGCTCTGCAAGCACTGGTTCTTTAATTTATTAGAAGTTTCACAACCCCAATCTTGCAAGTCTTGTGTGTCTTGCTTTGTATATGTCTAAAAATATTTGTATAAATGTAATAAACACCAATAATTATAATCAAGGAGAATATAAAAAAAATCGCTGTTATATGTTTTGAGACAAGAGGCATCACCAGTCAAATTGACCGCTCACCTTCCTTTTAAAAAAAGGTGACTTGTAACTTTATTTATAAAAGTACTAATGGTCTGTTTTTTCAGAGACCCATGGTTACAAAATTCGATTGAAAGCCATGAAAAAAAACATTTATGACCTATCATAGTTTAAAGAAAGCTTACCAAATATTTAACTAGGTCATTCCTTCTACTTTTGAAAAAATGAGTGGTACTGTTATTAGTGCTGTGATTTGTTGAAGCAATTTGACACTTAGCATTCCTAAGAACGTCAGTCTTCTTTGAAGTGAATCAAATTTAAGAAAATAGAGTTTGTAAACTTGTATTAAGATTTAAGAATATATTATTTAAAGTTTAGACCAAGGTAAATTTCTATTTTAGTGTTTCTAGTCAGGTTTTTTCTTTGACAACAAAATGATCCACTAAATAAATATTTGTTGGCTAAATTTAGCTACTCTAGCTCTTTAAGGAAAACCTCTTTTTGCTTTTAAGGTAGTTTGTAATACATATTTGGAAGAAGTTATAGGAAAGGTGGATAGAAAACCTAGTGTAAAACAGAACAAAAACAAACATATAAAAGCATGTAAAAGCCATATTGTGTTTGTTCCCTTTTATATTTTTTTCTATCCACCTTCCCTGTACATTCTTCCAAATATAAATTTTAAAGAAGGTACAGGAAAGGTGGATAGAAACCTAAAAGAAATCAACACAATATGGCTTTTACAATTAAAAAAAGAACAAAGTTCAAACTTTACATTGCTGCCATTATACAAAGAGGTAAGAAGAAAATCGATCGCTACCACCAAATCCCACGACCTAGCTTCATTCTATCTTTTAGGGAGTTGCATTGTGCGTTTCACACTCCCCCTGAGAGTTCTGATAGAATGAAACTAGATTGGGGGATTTGGCGGTAACATTTGATTTTCTTCAAGTGGCAGCCATTACCTCACTGTCCAATGGCAGCAATGTAAAGTGTGGACTGTGTTCTTCTTTTCATTGTGAAAGCCATATTGTGTCTATTATATGTTTCAATCCATCTTTCCTGTACTTTCTTCCAAATATATTAGAATAAACTTAGTTAGGTAAAATAAACAAACTTAACATTTCAAAATGTTCTAAATATATAATCTCCAAGCTTAGTTTGTGGAGACATTTTGAATAAACTATTCATAAAGTAAGCAATTTCAAATTGACATAGCAATATGTGGTCAACATTGAAGTTGGCTAGTAGTTATTAATAGTTATTTAATGTGGTTGGGTATTTAAATATCATTTCAACGCATGCATACGATCATAGGTCGACCGTGAACTACAAAAATGTATCTGGTCTTGCACATGCTACACATGATCAGTTAAGATATTTGTGTTTGGTCGGCTATATCTTGGAATGAAACTATCTGTTATAAGTAGGGGTGTGCGAAGTCCACTTTTTCAATTCGAAGGGAACTCAAATCAAAGTTCAAATATTTTCTTTTAGTTGTTTGATTCTTGAAAAAATATTATATTGTAGTTATTTAAATTACTTTATGCACAAAAATGTATTTGAAAATGTGTTAATGCACAATTGTTTGTAATATTTCATGTTAATAAGACAAATCAAGTTACTATCACAACATGCAATTCAATTTCTTCAGATTTTTTTCATATAAATATTAATTTGTAGTGTACAAAACAGTTCAGAATGGCTACAATTGAACATAAATGGAGTATTTTAGCTGTCATTATTTTTAGTGGCGAAGCTTCAAAGCCAAGTCGAAGTTTTGCACCCCCCTAGCTACAAGTAATTACTTGGTGACTGATATTTTTGTTCATACTTGACTAAATATTATCATTTATAATGATGAATTGCACTAAATTGATCTCATTGTTTCATTAAGTTAATGTTTAAAATGTTAACACAGCATCATTACAGCTTGACTTAATATTTATCTTACTTGTATTTGAATGAAAACATTTTAGTTATGTTTAGTGTTGTTCATAAAAAGTTAAATGGATGCATCACCCTTTTCTGGCAATTTTTTTATATGAGCAAACTATAGCAGAGTCTAAACAAACGTCTTTTCAGGTGATGTTATTATGGAGTATTTGTGTAAATATTCAAAAGGACACCCAAACGTGGATTTGAGCTCTGGCCGTCATTTTTTTTATATGTACAAATAGCGGAGTTCTTATAGTTAGTTAAAAACGATTAGAAGACCGATAAATATTTACTTTTCAACGACTTGATAAAGTAAAAGCATATACAATATATTAGTAGTCAATTTAATCAATTACACTAAGCTTTGGTACAATATACCCTCAAGTTGAAATCATTTGAATTAGAGAGACTAAGATACCAATTGACTTTTACCAGATCAATTAGCCTATCTTAAATAACTATTAGATATGCAAGAGTTAATTTTAGTTCATTCAAATGATATTGTAACATCCAAGCAAGCTTTATTAAAGATCTATTACATAGGCTTTTTAAGTCCATATGTTAAATGTGTTCATATACCTACATTAATATTCATATATATTCAAATTCCATCTTATTGTAATGTGTAAAAAATATTCAAAACTTAAAATACAGTGTGTGTTATGCTTCATGCTACCTATTTATGTTATCTATAAGTGACAATATTGGCAATGGATGTATGCATTGAAGTGGCACAAAATTCAAGGTACCTTCAGATTCTAGGTTTTCATTTTCTCTATTTTTGATCAAGAACACAGCTTTTAGTTTTGGATTATGAACACAGGAATTGAAAAAGTTGCATTTTTATTTATATGAATTTTTTTATCTATTTAAATTTTATTTTATATAATATGTTGTCTGAAACATAAAGACTGCTTTTTTGTGTGTTCTAAACATTGGTTTAAAAATTATTAGAAATTTTAATAACTCATTTAGGTACAATTTTTAAAAGACTTTTACAATGATGAATGATGATCCTAGCAAATATGTTAACTCATATCTTGTAAAATTCAACATATAAGTCTCTTAATGTCCTACTGTAAATTGTAATTATTACAGTATTACTTTTTAACAGAAAACTGTCCTTAAATAAAGTAGAATGGTTTGTAATGAAAACATCATCTGAAAATAAGAATAACCCTTCTATAATAAAGTACCGTTAAAAATTAAATAATATAATAATAAAATAACATTGGTTTAATATAGATAGACTTAGCTCCACCTGGATCTATAATATGTATTGTAATTTTGATTTATTTTTTATGTCACTGTTTCTGACAAACAGCTTGACTGCTTGTTATACAAGCTTACACTTTGCTAGGGATTACATTTTTAATGTTGTGTAAATTTAGCCAAGAATACTTAGGTAATGTAAATTATGTTAATTGCAATGATAGCTAGCTGTATGAATGAGTATGATTGTAACAAGGGGTAGTTGTAAATATAATATCTGGTTTGGCTCAGTTATGTTAAATGGCCAGAAATCCTGTGGCCTACAAGGCATACTCCAATTTAACATTCTTGATTGACTTTCGTATACACCATTACTAGGCTAGTTTGGTTTTCTAAGGTGAAAGGAATTTTTTGTGTGGTTTTTACCCTTCAATAAATGAGTTGTTAGTCTGAGGATGAATTATATCCTTACACATTTTGAAGATTTGAGTGCCACATATAGAATTTAGTATGGAATCGTCTAAAACTATCACTTTGGAGTAATATATTTTGATTTTAAAATATATATTATGTTGTGCCACAATGACATAGAAAGAAATTTTTAAAGCATGTATACAACACTAATGTAGATAATTCAAATTTGATAAAAAGTTTATCCGATCACAGTGTTAGATCGTAATAAGTTCTGCAGATTATATTTTCAATGCCATCTTGTACAGTTGTATCCTAAAGTAGAGATTAAAATATCACTTTCTAAAATTATGATTTATTTTTTGGAGTAGTTTATTCCGTTAACCCTATCCCTGGCACAGGCGTTGAACGTGTTGTTCCCCCGAACCTTCCCCAGTGCAGGTGTGTATCAACGTTTCATTAGATTAAGTTCTTGTTGGGAATCTACGATTCAGATTTTCAAGCTGAGCCCGAATAGCCTGGGGGACTTACAGATCCCAATTTGCAGCTTCTTGAAAAAGGTGTGTTGTGATGATTGACTTATTGTTTACTCTTCTTTCTACTTGTTGGAATTTGTTTTGTGAAATAATGCACAGTTAAGGGGGAAGGGAATAAGAAGGTGGTATGGGGGTAGAGAGTGATGAGAACCCAACAAAGAGGGTATTTGTGCAGGTGGTCTTTGGATTTTCAAGGCAATCAAATGAGTTACTGTGGATTCACACGTTCGCCGAAAAACTAGCACAGAACAGAAAACGTCACGTGATAAGCTCTAAGCCAATCACAAGATTTCCATCTTATCAGCGTAAGATGTTCTTCTAAAGTTCAACTATTCTCTACTTCCTCCGCTCTGCCCAAGATGAGATGTTCGACTAGACTACGACTATGATAAAGTAATAAAATAGTAATGAAAATATTTGTCTGATAAGAATATACGAGTAGAAAAATTGTTGTTGGGCCTACGCATGTGTGTGTCAGGGAATGAGTTAAGATTGAATAAGGAGCACAGGCTAACTTTTAAATTTTGAAAGTGATCAAGCAATTATCTTTGTGTCAATTACAGAAAGAGAAAAAAACACTTGAATATAAGTATCGTCCTCGACATTTGCGATTTTTATGGCCTTATATCATGGGCATGCGTGTTAATGCCAAAATTTTTGTCAACTTAGCATTGATATAATGTAACATTCACTTAGCAGAAACAGTGTGTTACAGGATTTACTTAATGGTTAAATGGCATAAAAAAATATGCAAGTTAACATAGTCATTGAATTTGAACTGTTTTAAAACCAATTTAAAAAAAAAAAAATTGAACTCTAGAAGCTAAGGGTGATTAAGTAGCATTCAATTCTTATGTTAAGTTTTTGTCACATTAAGTATATTGTAACGGCTTTAATTTTAACACACTAGCTCCTTTACATAATGTGGTCCCATCATATACACAGTTTCTGTGTCAATTGAAACATAACATGAAAGTTGGCATGTATGATAATTTGTATCTAATTTTGTAAAATATAAATTAAGTTAAATAATTCAATGATAAAATCTTGATCAAAACCAATCAATATTTTTAGTTGAAATTTACTAGAGATGGCAAATTTGCCAAAAGATTGACGAGCAAAGCGTATGTGGTAGATTTTGCTCTGGTCTAACATTTTTTTTTAAAGACATATTTTTTAAGTGGATGTTAATATATTACTAATATTATCAAGACACAATAATGGTATTTGTAAAATGTATCGAAACCTCCACTAAAATACAATCTCCTGGTGTGCCAGAATTTTTTTTAACCTACTCTCATTTGGTGGGTGGCAGATTTAAATACTTGTATTTAAGAATTATTTTAATGTTCTTGACCAAAATGTGTCGAATTAAAAGGGAATATGTACCATTTTCTGCCTTTGTAAATAAATTGTGTCCTTTATCTATATTATTTTGTTAACGGCCTTAGTATGTTATTAATTCATTAATAATTCTTATCCTTTTTTCCTTTTAAATATTATGTATGTGTGTGTGTGTGCATGTGTGCTTGCGTCCATGTGCACTTCAGGTTGCTTTCATCTTTTCAACTCTGGTTATGTGCAAACTGCAAATGTTTTGAAAAGCAACTTTTGCTCTTTCTGTTTTGTGTGTCTAAGTAATTGTATAGTTAGTGGTGTATTATAAACTTAACTTTTAATGTCACAAATAAAAATATTCATGCAATTGTTTTTTTATTCATTTTACTTTACCCTTTGAATCCCAAATAATTTGGAAATTAAACTTTGCTATAGATTTATTTATAGTAAGCCAACAAAATGTTCATAAGCATCTGTCATATTTAAGATGTTAACATCAAAAGCTTTATTTAAATAGAAATGCATTCATTCAGTCATTTATTTTGTTCATGTTTAATGTCCATTAAAAAGAATTAATTTGAGTTACTGGCATTTGTTTGCGTCAAAATGGAAATACTATAGAACACTATCAATTCATTTTTGAAAAATATTAAAGTCAAGTGATAAACTAAAAAACAATAAAGCCTACTTCGACCAATTTTTACAAATCACTAAAACCATGGAACATATTTCATGTCTGGTTATGTGAGCTGTAGCTGTCACTTTTGATATATTTTATAATACCTATAGAATAAAATGTTATCAATGTTAACCAGAGTAAAATTTGCTTTTTCTACAAGTCTCTACTTTTTGCAACATATAAATTTAGAAATCTTAAGCTGATGCCGAGATCATGGTAAACTTAAAATTCACTTCATGTAATGTAATGGTTATCATGTTTTGAAATTAAAGCCATCATGATGTAATTAACTTAACGAAACTCAACTTAAGATCTGTCCAGGGGAGAACTTACATGTTATATGAACATCCAGTGAATGGTACCACTTCTTCGGTATAGTTTGTCCACGTTGCACAAACTCTAAAACGTCATAGTTACCTGATTTTATTTTGTATATCCAGTAAGCTTCTAATACAAATGCTTGTAGTCTAATCAGCCCTAAATGGTTTAAATTTTAGCAAACATTTTTTTTTCAAAGTTGGCTAAATTTATGTTTCAAAATATATGCAACATTTTATAACCAAGCTTGCTACATAAAAATACCATTTATGCTTTTGGTTGAGTAATTTACTTTTCTAATTTTGTAATAAAGTCTAATTATTATAAAGAGTGGCTTTACTTAGCTTATGGGTGGAGTATGCCCCATTTATTTTTAGTGCTAAGCCTCTTCTATCATCATAAACTAATTTAAGAACACATGATGTAGACTTTAAAAAAAAAACAGTATTTGCCTACACAGAGATGGGAAAATCACAATGAATTTACCTCCTTGGTCATAGCCGAGACTGCTGGCCTCATACCAAATTATTACTTAAGGTAAGGTTAATTTTTCTTGTTTGAAACAAAATGCAATGAACTAATTTATTTAGACAAATTATTGTCTAAATTTATTTATTTAGTTGCCAAAACAAAGTAGACGCATATAAATTGTAATAAGAGCTAAAATATTTACTTGCAAGGAATGCTTAAAAAATTAACATAATAGCAGGACTATAAAACACTAACATGAAAGTCAAAATACAAAAAAAAAAGTTAAACCAAAGAAAAATAGAAAAATTTGAAATTTTTTAAAATAAAATTTTAACTAGGGTGAAGTGGGCTAAGTGCAGCCAGGTTTTGGCATAGTTGGTTTTTGGACTCAATTTGCATAATTGTTTTGCAAGCAGAACAATGAAACTAGGCATGCATTATCCTTGTTTGATAGGCTTTCTGGCACACTGATGGATTTTTTTTTTAAATTGCATAGTGTTTGTTCTAGGAGTTTTTTTACACTTTGCAGCATGGCTGCATTTACCCTGAAGGTCGGGGCAAGTGCAGCCAGGGCCTGGAATTCTATATTACTCAGTGACATCACGTTAGGGCAAGCAAGGCAAGCGGTGCTTGCCTTTGCTTGAAGATAATTATTTTATTTTATGTTTGAAAAATATTCTTCAAGCACCAATGTGTTTGAAAGAAATTTTCCCACACATACCAGTGACCGTAACATGCATTCAAGACGTGCACTAGTCCATTATATGATGGTTGAAAGTCTATATTTTTCTGTCCTTCATCCCATAGCTCCACTTAATGTAGTTCTTATTTGTGATGTCATAGATTTAAGAGGGGGAGAAGGAGAAGAGCGGTGGGACTCAGGTAAGAATGCAAGCAACAAAGTTGTGACTTTTCATCAACTGAAGCTATACTCCATTCACTGTAGGAATTACACTCTGAAAGGTCTTTTTTCCTACTAATATCCTACTATATAATAGCTTTCTGGTAGGGAAAAAAGGCCTTTCAGAAAACAATTCCTACGCTGAACAGACTTTATGTCTCAAGTTTGACGACAAAAACCGAAGAAACTGTACTATCGCATACCCCTTTCTTCCGCTTTCAAGACACAGAGGTGACAAAAGTGGAAATTTAATTGTGTGGGAATAGAACTAGGGGAGTTTTGCGTAAAAGGGGAAAATGGACTAATTACTGACCTCGGCCTGTGCATACACATCTTTTGTGGCGTTTGTTGCAGCAGGTCCTTTTACAGAGTTTAAAAAACTGTGTGAACTTGTGGCAACGATCCCGGCATCATCAGAGATCATTTTCAACATTGAAAAGAGTAAAAACATCTTCCAGAAATACTATGGGACAAAATAGACTTTCTGGTTTGGCACTCCTTTCATTTCAAAAGGGTCTGCTTTTTAAAATGAAGCAAGGAATAGACTTCCATGAAAGAGTATTAGCAGAGTTCATAAAAAAAGGAGAGGAGGATGGACTTTATTTACAAACATTAGAAAAAATATGGCGAGTATGAGATCAGTGATATAGTCCTACGTATATAAAAATTCATTTAATATCTAAAAATAATCAAATACACCAAATATGCTGCAGGTTGCAATATAAGTGAAAATTTTAGAAATATATAATTTGCTATTACATATATGGTAAAGTAATTAATTGAAACACAATATAGTTGGTTTACATTTAAATATAAATATAATATGTTTTTATGTATACTTAATTTAAAAGTTGTCAGATTTAAGGGAAGCGGAACCGGGGTGGAAGACACTTATTAAAATATAGGGGGGCAATGTCTCCCCCCCCTAACCCCACATCCTCTTGGATATGCATTATATAGATTCTAGTGTACCTTATGTAAATCACAGAACAGAAGGACGCCCAAACCCAAAATTATCATTAAAAAACACTGCGAAATAGCTTCTTGAAGCATATAATATTTTTTTTAATGTCTGGAGGGGGACCCAAGACCTCCTCCAGACCCCCCCCTTTCCAGCTTGCCTAAGAATTTTGGTCACGAGACGCTACCGATTAGAGTGCTACTAAAGAATCACTGGGGCAAGTGTATTTTAGCCAATTTTTTACAGATTCTGACAGTTTTTGAATCATTCAAAAATCTGTATTATGTCAAAAGTTACAAACTTTTCCCTGATGGAAAACACAAAGGTCACAAAAACAGTAAAATTTCAAAATCTTGGTATTAGGCCCTATATGGAAATGGATTAAAAATATAGGCACTAGAACTAGGCTCAGCTTTCGTATAGAGATGAGTCGAGATATTTAGCTTTTCCCTCCCAAATTTACATACTTTGGAAAAAAGAGGGAGCAAGATACATTTACTCGACATTAAATTCAAAATAATTGGTAGGTACCCAACAACAAATTTTCCCTATTTTTACTATTATGCCGTCTTATCAGACTAGTTAGATGATGATTACAATGTGATTTTTTTTACTCTTTCTCTGGCTGAGTTTTGATGAATTCACTTTAAAGTTATATTTATAAAATATTACACACAGGAATCCACCCTGCTTGAAGAATTCCATAAAATTAATTTTATTGATCAAAGTTATTGAAATTACTTGTGTAGTTAAATTTGGTTTTTCAACTTTCCCAGCTACTTTTAACTTGGAAGGAAAAAAAAAATTAAATTAAATTTAAACATGTTTCTTTTGAAAAAAATAACATAAATTATATTACTAATATACCACCTACAAGCTAAAACAGCTCTTTTTAATCACAAACTTCTAGGTAGGTAGGTGCAGATCACAACAAAATGATTTAAATACCATTTAATTAAACAATTAAAGGAGCATAGAAGGGCAAGGCTGACACAGCAGAAAATTGGAAACCTCAAAGTTCACAGTTAAAATACAACAAAGTAATTTTCAGAATACACCAACACAAAGCTGATACCTTTATAGCAAATAAATTAAGGATAGGGCTTACCTTAAGGCTTCACCAAAGGTGATGTGTGTCACGTTATCAGCCACATTCCAATTTTAATGGGTAAGTCTTAGAGTTTTATAGAAAATGCAAACATATTTTTTTGTGACCAGCCACAATTACATTTTACTATTATTAGTTTTTTTATAGGAATCCATATGATATAAAGCAGGTAGTTAAAGCAACTGTATCAAAATAAATATGAACCAAGTAGGAATTACAATAGGTACATATGAACTAGGGTAGGCTCACAGTTAGGAGATATTGGAACAATGATAGAAAACATTGAAATTTAATTTAAGTTAATCATGATTGCAGCATGAATGTTTTGTAAGGTGAAAATTAATTGTGTTACAATGGTAGGTAGGCCTACACCACAAAAAGTATTTTAATGTGAATTGCTTCTAGCATTAACAGGGGGTTATGTGTAACCTGTGTAATATTTAAACACGTCTTAATTTAAATTATAGATATGTAAAGCAATACAAACAATCCCCAATTTTGAATAGGGCAGTACAAAGTTTAACTATTTTGATTTTTGGCAAAGCCCAGAAAACAATTTGGTAGCTTGAAAAAACACAAAAGGTAGCCTAAATCTAGGTAGATTATGCCAATACTGGTGTAAATAATAAAATACATATCGTGTTTAGTGAAATTTTATTAAGTAAACTAGACCTATTAATTTTTTTAAATATGTAAGTTTTATTCAGATTAAAACTCAATTTCTAATCGTGTTGAGTATTCCTAGTATTTGACTTCCCAATTCTTCGTCCTGGTTATCCCAGGACACATAAACAGTCTTCATCTCATCTTCACTGCTTTCCACTTTCACAAGAACAGATTCTACAGAAATGGTGCAGTCTGTGAACTGAAGGGGTAGGTCTCTTATTTTTGTCTTTATCAACTGAAGGAGTTTCTCCGCAGTCTTCGATGGTGAGCCTGAATCTTCAAGTCGGAGGGTGGATGTAAATCGTATCAAGTGCCTGTTAATACCCGCCTCCTTACACGCATCGTCCACATCCATTACGCACAAAGATACATCCTTCGTCACAAGCACTCCGTGGATTATCCGCTGTCTTTTAGGGTCTGGAGGGAGAATATTACTCTTCTTTGCTTCATCTTTCAACAGCTTAAGAGAGACTGAGGATGGGATATTAACGTCAGATTTCACAATACATGTGTCTCCGTTAGCAGGCATAAAGCACTTGAGTTGAAATTCTTTCTCGATTTTTGTTTTCAGGAACTCCATCTTGGCTGCTTCACCATGAACCAACAATACATTTTTTGGCTCACAGTATTGAATAAGCTGCATAATCCCCTTGGCATCAGCATGAGCAGAAAAAGACATGTATTGAACAGACATTTTGATTTCCACTATTTGGCGATTCTCAAACTCAACTTTCTTAGCTCCATTGAGAATTTTGTGGCCTACAGTTCCACTGACACAAAATCCTGGCATGATGACCATGTTATTTTCATTTGGGGCCCATTTCTTGAATATGTGCAGTGATAAACCAGCATGAAGCATGCCTGGAGAAGCAAACACTACCATTGCCCCAGGATTTTCTATGTAAGATTTATCAAACGGTTTTATGTGTTTGAAGTCAAACATGTTTCTTTGAACAAAAGTCTTACGAATCTTTTGATTTGTCCATGTGATAAACATCTTATAGTAATTGTTTGCCTTTTCAGTCATTCCTGTACCGAAATAAACGGGAACTTTCAAGTTCATTCTTTCCCAGTATGTTTCCAGCAATATGCATAGTTCTTGTGCTCGGCCTAACGCAAAAACTGGTATCAAAACTTTACCCCCACGCTCCACACATTCATGAACTTTTTTGAGAAAATCACGTTCTCTGCAACGTTTAGAATCTCGAATGGTAGTGGCATAGGTTGATTCCGATATAAGAATGTCTGGGCGGCACTTGTCAATCCAGGCTGCACCCAAATGACGATCTGGGGTCATGTTGTAGTCACCAGTGTAAACAACTGATTGAGAGTCAACCCTTATCCAAAACATGGCAGCACCCAGCACATGGCCAGCATAATATGCTTTTATCTCCAGCTTGCTGTCAACCATAATAGATTGGTGTAATGTCACAGCTACTACCTTTTTCATACAATCTTTAATATTTTGTGATGTAAAAAAGTTACTTTCACCTTTACGCTCAACTGCTATCTTGCGCATGTCCTCCAGCAAGATAGGAGCAATCGCTTTAGTGGGGTGTGTCATATAAATGGGTCCGTTATAACCGAAAACCTCTGTAAAATACGGCAACGCACCACAATGATCCAAGTGGAAGTGAGAAATTATAACACAGTCAATGTAACTACTAACCGGGCCTTCTGGGGCAATGTATGAAAAGTCAGGAAATCTCCGATCGTCATTGAATCCCATGTGCATTCCACAATCCAACATTATATTTTTCCCTCCCATCGAGAGTAAGATGCAGCTTCGCCCCACGTCTTGGCCTGCCCCTAGTGGTGTAACCTTAATATCGGACATACTTCCATACAGCATGTTTGAATAATTTACAGAGTAACACAAGTTTGTACTTAACGTGTCACACACCTATGATAAATAATGTCTTCAGCCGAATGCGCAAAAACTTAAGTCCTTTTGTGTTTAAACTCTGTGATGGCATAAGATTAAGATAAATTCTAGATAAGAAGTGATAAAAGATGATTTCACTGAAATTAAATGCATTACCAACATTTCAAATATAATGCGCGCTTAGTGGTTACGTTAATGCAATATAGTTGTCGATAATTTAGATAACATATTTAAAAAAATAATTTTACGAATAGCCTATATTGATCTGTCACGATTATTTGTCTTCATCGCAACGTTATTAGAATGTTCAATATTTTACGGGAAATATTCTTTATAAATACATATATGCATAAAAAAAAAATCGCTCTCACTTGCAGACTTGCCTACATGAATTTCAAGTTAAGGTATTATAAATTAACAAATGATTCTCATATAGCAGCTACTATGAAAAATTGGCCCCCATACTGAATCGTGTATGTAGAAATAATAACGTGTATAGTTATCGCGGACAAAATTTTTTTAAAAACATTAAATAGTATGAGCTTTACCAGACACAAACACAACTTTCGAAAATTAAACTAGTAAATAAAACCTTAATTCATGTAGATACTAGATATTCACGAAATCAAAAGAGAGGCACGTGACCATTGTCACGCCAAGCCCCTCCCCCGGGCGTGGTCTAGCTTGAAAATGACTCTGACGTTTCTTTTTGCCAACATACATCTGTAAAGTCATACGTAGCTATTAATACCAAATGACGAACGAATAGTCAATATTTAAGTTTATTTGTTCCAAATTACATGTATTTAAATAATTAACTATATTCCAAGAGTTTATGGTGAAATAAATGGCATATAATACATACAGGCGAATTGTATCGTTAAAATATCTAGTTACTTTTCTTGCCAGTATTAGCTTAAACTAATACAGTTTTGGTACTTCTAGTCTCATACACGTGACAGTAGCAAGGCCGCGTGGCAAAAACAGTGTGCGCGTGCTGTATGTGACGTGTTGGTGTAAACGTCAATACGCAAATGATTAGTAATACCTAGTAGAATAGCTTACTGTTTAGATTTAGTGATACTTTTAGAAAAATAGAAGAAATAATATAATTCCGAGTACTTCCTATTCCATAATCTAAGTGAAACTGAAATATTTAAAAAGAAGTGAACTCTAGTGACATTATTTGGGTGATTGCGTGGCATGTTGTCTGCGATCCATAATAGTCCGTCCACTCTTTGCAAGTAATATTTGTGACGTCACATATAAAAGGCGGACTGTTCAAGAAGTCACGAGTAAGCCTTTGGGAGCCAAATCCACGCGTCTCTGTGATAAGTCTTTAGCATTGATCTAAACATTTTTAATTGTATAATTTTATGGCTAATACTCACTGAAGGAACAGTATTATTCTAGAGCAATCATGAGTCTGGAAACACTTTTAGAAGCAGCACGGTTTTTGGAGTTGCAGGAAGCTAGGCAACAGTTAAAAAAGACGGCCGTCACAGAATTTACTAGCGACTCTCCACGACAAACTAAAAGAGAAGTAGTGTTTCCGTGTATTGAAAGCAACAGCAACCCACAACAAAGGAGGCTTGAATTAATACCTGATAGTGTCCTCGTTCCAACAAGTGAACCCATCTCACGCCTGCAAGGTTTACTGCTTAATGGCGTTGTCCCCAAGTCTTCCACGCTAAATATCTACCCTCACGGTGAAACCCTGCCATCCAAATCACTTATAATTAATGATCACCTCCAAATTGGAGCTTCATTTTGTGAATCTCCAGTTCCCGATAAAAACTTTAGCAACGAAATGTTACTCCCCGATGTGCTGATGTTGAACTCCCTCACAAGCCCTACTCAATCCAACACCCAAGTTGGGACTTTGCTTCCGGTTAAAGTGCCAAAACTAGTTAATCAAATTAATTGTGATGGGAATGTTGATTTATCACTGTTCCAAATTGAACCTCATGATGAAACTCTTTCGAACGAGCTATCGACACTCAAAACGAATGGGTCGCTTCCTCCTGATTCACCTACGTTTGACAGTAGCCCCCAAGATGGACTGTCACCACTCAGCCCCAGTCTTACATCCTCCCCAAATGACGGAGAACACCGTCACAAGCGTACCCGTGAGGTGCATAACAAACTTGAAAGGAGACGGCGCTCACACCTTAGTGATTGTTTCAAGCTGCTCCGTAGTAATTTGCCCACATGCAACAACAAAAAATGCACCAATTTAGGAGTTTTACATAACGCTGTGCGGTACATTCAGTCGCTACGACATCAAGAGAAAGAATTGGAGCATGAAATAGAACGTCTTGCCCGGGAAAAGATTTCAGCACAGCAAAGGTTGAGATTGCTCGAGATGCAGGTGACAAACCAATGGAACTGCATGGATTTCAGCACTTTTTTACGCCGGTCTGAGGGTTCTAATCATTCTCGAGCTGTCAACGAACCTCAATCTACCCCTACAATTGATCAGGGAAGTGAAGTATCTAGTGCTGTTGGTGCATCTCTAAATAATGTCGGATATGTTTATATCCTCAGTTTGGGCTGATTTGTGACTGTTTAAACATTTTTATGGTTTGATATATCTAAAATTGAGCAGCTTAAAGGTTTTAAGTAGATTACCAATTTAGGATTCGTCTTAAGTACTTGTGAACATCACTTAGTTAAAAATGAATTTTATTTATTGTAATTAGGCCTACTCGGCATAAAATGTTTGTCTAAATAACATTTATTAAAAGTTTCAGTTAGAGCCAATTCGATTAGTGTAACTAAGAATTTGACTATTGATTATGTTGTTGTGCTGTGCTACAAAACAAAATTTCCAGTCATCAGTTGCTGTAATCTACAATTTCCCAGTTTGAAATATGTTTTATTTGCCGTACCTAAAGGATTATAGATTAAGTAAATATGAGAGAGTTTATTTATTTATATTAGTTTACAGTTATCTATTATGGTGCTTTGTTCTACTATGCTTTTATTTATTTTTCAGCAAGTTAGAGCACCTGTTTTCAAGATTTTGTAGATAAGTATCTACCTACTTTAATGGTAAAAAATTTGTGTTTTAAGCCAATTTACTAGGTTACGATCTTATGAGACCGACATTTTTTTGTTAGGTATGCTGGAAACCAAATGTAACAAATTTATTATTTTCACCGGAGTTAATGGAACCCTTAAAGTGTTGAAAGTTATTAGAATATATTTAATGCTATTAAAATAGCCAATCTTTATTTTATACTATACTAATTGAACATAAAACTTTCACAGTACATCTGAGGAACATTTTCTCGTGTGAGCAATTTTATCCCTTTTGAAAGATCCTTAACATTATTTGTACCTATGTTTAAATAAGGTTGCACACTGAAAATATTTTGTTTAAGATATGCATTAACAGTCTTATTAAGCTTACCTGGACAAGAGTACAAACTTTCAAAATAAAGATTACCATAAGCCAGTGATTCTTAAGACTTATTGGAGTTGAATGATTGAACTATTTTTCCCATGTTCACACAACTCAAATTACACCTTCCAAGTGTAATAGTATATGGGCTACATAATTATTTTCGGTTACTCCAGGGCTCATTTTTGTCCAGCTTTTCCTACTTTCCAGTAGAAAAGTAGGAAAAGCCCTACTTTTGAGGAAAAACTCCTGCTTTTCCTACTTTTTGACCTCCAGAAGAAATAAACTGGTTTGTAGAGGTTTAAGTGTGGATCTTCCTTTTTTGCTGGTAAGTCAGCAAAACAAAATATCGTATCATAATGTGTCACGCTGTTTGAATAAGTTTGAGGTATGCCCGAAAGCTTATACATTATCTTTGAAATTCAATGGTTATAAAATTGTTTTTGGAGGTAGTGTTATAATGAATTATTTCCAACTAGAATAGGCTAAATTAAAATTCTTGTTAAGCTGTCCTTTTGTTACCCCATGAAAATACTGATGTTGAGCGAGGATTCTCACAAACATCAAACTATCTTACTGACATCAGGACCTGTTTCTGAGGTATCAATCAGAGGCGTGCAGTCTACCAAAGATGCTCTTAAAAATTATAACTATCAGTGCAACACAGTACCATTCACGAAGAATTTCATCAAGAAAGGACGTGGGGCCCATACGTTGTATTTGGCTGGACTCGAAGAAGAGAAGGGTATTGAGGCTGAACGGAAGAAACAAGAGCAAGTTAAGATAAAGAGAAAATAAAAACCAAAGTGAAGAGTATCAAGCATATAGGAAAGTTTTGGAAAAGAAATCGCAGGAAGCTAAAGAGGCAATGCGAAAAGAGAACCTATTAGAAAAGCAAGTCAGAAGCTTAAAACGTTCAATCTTACAAGTCATTAGTGGCAGAAGCAAATGAAAGAATTAATAATGCAATGAAAATCAATGATTGTAAAGGTTTGCAAATTGCTCAAACTACGCTAGAAGCTCTGGGCTAGAAGAAAGTGACTCTGCTTTTGAGAAAATAAGAAACAAACAAAATTAAATTCAAAAGAGGAAGACAACGTTGGACTACTTTTGTGCAAGTCAATATGAATCAAAGAAACCCAAAAACAACTGAAAGAGTGATTAATTATTTTTTTTTGGCATATAGCCCTAACAGGTAGTAAGATGCGGGGGTAAAAAAATAAATTTTTTATTATGTTGTTTCACAGATTATTTTTAAATATATTTTATTTTTAGTTTGAAGACAGTCATCTTTTGATGATAATGAACATCATTATTCTAATAATTATCATTATTATTATTACTATTTTGTTTCACTATCATTATTTCCAAATTTGGATTCATAATGAAATGACAAAGTAAAATAAATACTGTACTAAAGAGAAAATAAATCAAGGGAGGAGGGGGGAATAAAAGGAGGATTGCAAGGGTTTGATGGTGGTTGAGCATTCCTCCTTTCTTCTTTTATAAAATACTTTTTCTTATTTTTGCTACAGGCCCAATAACATAAAAACATTGTTTTTAATTATTTATTTTATTTTGGCGCTATGAGGTGAATATAGTGTTTTTAATATGTCCAACTTTTTCATCAAAATATCTTACTTTTCCTAGTTTTTGACACCCAAAATATGCTATAAGGCCTGTTGCTGTAATATCTCTTTTCTTTTCTTTTCTTTTACTTCTTGGAAGTAGTCTAATCTCATCAACACCCTGATAAACACTATTGTAGTCTTATGTACACCTGCAGTATTGGTCCCATATAAACAGTTAACTTATATGTGACTAAAAATATCTCCAGACTGCAATTGTAAATTAAAGAAAAACTATTTGAAATAAAGAAACACTTTTCATTTCTAAAATAACTTCCATGTGATAGAATCCTAATTTAAAAAGTGAAACTAACTGCTACAAGAACCCACATTTTCATTCAGCTTCAAGTTTGTGAGTAAATTGTGTCCATTTTACTTTCTTGTACCATGGTACCTACTTACATTTTATTTACAAATAAAATGCTAACATTTATACATTTATGTGAGAATGGACAGTTTTCTTTAGTTGGCTATTGGTATTAAAAGTGTACAAAGGGATTTTTTTTTTTATACTTGTAATAATGGATATGTAAACAACATACATATAAGCTCATCTAGTCTGGCTTGCTGGAAGCAAGGAAAGGATTTGAATCCCGGCCGAATGTGCAGAGCACTTTTTTTTGACCTAATGGTTTTCCACTCTACCTACACACAAATATGGGCACAGTGCCTCTGGATTCTACCTTCCTCATCTCTGTCCCAAATGCATATTACAAGTACCTAACAAAATAAAATTAAGATTTGTTTTTTAATGTTAAGAGCTACTCTACTTTTTACTAGAAATAGCTTATGAAAACTTTAATATAGTAGCAAGAGTGTGAATATTAGTGTTGAGGTGATGAAATAATGCGTGTCAATAAGTCCTGATCTTTTCAGCTGTTTAATCCTTTTCATAAGGGAAAACATCAGTTCACACACTCATGTGCCCCCAAATGTTGCACATACTTGGTGTGAAATTTTTCAATTTTTGTGAATCAATCTCTGGTGAAGAAAGAGTAAACTTTTATGCGCCGACCTTACTTCCTAGAATACCCCAAATATTGATCAATTTCCAAATGACATAGGTCCAGTTTGATATCCAAACTTAGTATGTTTCAAATGTGGCGCTATACCTAATACAGGACAACACGTGTCTAAACTCGAATGGAATGGGCCAGTTCCACATACTCTTTCAAAATATATACATTTACAAATTCTAATGGATAAAATAGGCTTGATTCACACTTATATACTTGTCCACAGTATTGTCCTTCCAAAATTAACACTTATTTCTTGTGTGTCATTACATACTATTCTTAACAAATATAAATCTAAACTTACATATTATGTATTTAGGGTCCCGATTTTAAATCTTTTAACAATAAACCCAGAAAAATAGTTTGAAAAGTCGTTCAACATTTTGATCTAACTTCTTCAGACACATCCTTAGGAGGAAATATCTTCTGTGCAATGTCATAGAAGGCAATGATTGAGGGAAAGAAGAGCTTAGGAAGGAGGATTTAAATATTGGATGACTTGAAGGAAAGAAGAAAATTCTGGCTTTTTTTTTAGTACCATATCTTACCTGTTCGGGCTATACGCATATGTATTAATTACGCTAATGAGTTAGGAGTGAGGAGGTTTAATTTAAAGGAAGTGTACCCACATTTGTGTGGAGGAAGATTGAAAAGTCATTTTGGAAAAAGAAAAAAACCTTCAGTACACCCAACTGAGATTTGGACCTCAATCTCCCTGTCATCAACAGTCTAGTCTAACACAAGAGTGACGCCTTAGACCATGCAGCCACCCAAGCATGTTTCTGGAAACTGAAGGAGGCAGAGGACAGGTCATATTGGCGGTCTAAGTTCACTGACAAAAGGAATGGATCTGTCATAAGACAGAAGGTTAAATTCCTGATATGGCAGAAAATGTATTATTTGTGAATTGTGGACCATGACACTGGTCTGTTCAAAAAGTCCAATTTACACAACTTACGGGTAAAAAAGTTACTAGATTTACAGTTACATATATATATGTCAAGTAATGTGGTCTGTAGTTGTTTTAGTTGGATATTAGCAATACTTTTAAAATGTTATCAATGTTGACTTTAAAAAAGTTGGTATTTTTTATGTTTCTTCCTACCAAAATCTTCCTACAGATAAATTTGTATGTCATGTGCTAAGTAATGCCTCTAAAAAATTCACATTTTGATTATGGCCATTAACTTTTCTAGTAACAATTAGAATAAATAAGTTGGGACTTGTATACAAAATAAAGATTAGGCTCTAGCTGTAACCTCATTGGTTTTTTTGTAACATAACATTATAGCATATAAGACTAGTTAGTCACACTTGGTTTTATTTATGGTCAACTGCCTCTGTAGTTTAGTGACCCAATGTTCCTGGCTTCAGATGCATAGGTCTCGGGTTCAATCCTCACTTCCAAAATTTTTCTGTGAAGCATTAGATCTGGTATGGAGTCAAACTAAGCCTAGTGAGGAGTTATTTGAATAAACAAGTAGCAACTCTGATCCAGAAAATTGAGATTAACAGCCACAGGGGTCACTGTGCTGACCACATGACACCCTCTATCCACAAACGTTATCACTATCATCACTAATGGCAGTGGCCTCTCAGTTGATATAGCTCACTCGCAGGCTCACACACTGGAGCTTTTTTATTTTAATTTTATGGTCATTGATCCCCAAAAAAGTGTGCACTACATCTCAAAACCCGTTCAGGATACCCACGTAAATACATTAACAAGGTAGAGATGAGGAAGGTCAAATTAATCGGTAATGTACCTATATTTGCATCAAGGAAGATTGGTAAATGATTTAGGATAAAACCTCATTATACCATTTCAGGTTTGAACCCCCCTCGCCTTGGAACTTGGGGGTCATGCCCAGCAAAATTAAGGGTATTTTGCTACTCGTCTAATAAACTTAGTTATGAGTGGACAATACCAGATAGCTCTAGCGTAAGGGTATGGGCACGTTAAGCCAAAAGTTTTATGGTTGATTTTCTCATCCACTTGTTTTAATCGTATATTTTAATTACATTTGTGTAAAGCACATAAGCTGAATCCAATATTAAATTCAAAATACATGGATACCCTCCCTGTAAATCATCCTATAACAAGCTTGTTATATTTACATTAACAAAATTAAATATAGTCTACCTGAAATTGCATATCAAATATGTTCAAAAATATATTATTTTATTTATGTGTTGACAAGTTTAACTTGTCAAAGTGTTTTATTTTTTTATTTATTTTTTTTAGTTTAGGTAATTATTGTACTCTTTCAAAAAACATATATCACACAGATTACAAATTGGCTTACTCTAGAACACACATAATAGTACATACTATTTAGCTGTAGTACCCCATTCCCACGAACCCTCGGTTCCTTTTAAAGTTATTATTCACACTCTCACGGCAATTTTATCTTGCCATAATAGTTTCAAGAAAAATATGTTTTAGGTTTAAGTAATAGCAGGCAATACTTTTGAAATGGCATAGTCAGGCGTGTGGCAGACAGCGCCATGCATTGTGAAACCAAACCTTCCCTCCGCTTCACCTCTTGTCCCCATCCTGCTACGGCTTTGTGTGAAGGTGCACTCCCTTAAGTGCCCTAAGGTTGAAAGCTCATGTGTGTGTGTATAGCGTGCGTGTTCCTGCATCTTGAGGCTGTGTGTAGTGTGTGTGTTTATAGTAAAATTATGTAGGGTTATTTTAGGATAGTGTTTATTTGAGTTACATGTTTTTTTAACATTATTCGTAACTAAGCCTACTGTGAATAGTTCAATTCAGGTGCTTAAGACAACAAATGTTGGAAGATTAACTCTTGATAAAAAAATAGAATTGAAATAATTAGGTTGGCCATGTCCTAAATTCTGTATGGAACAAAGTGAAATGAATAAAAATGAAAATAGAGTTTTTAAAAGGCAGCTCAAGTCCAAAGACACACATACTAAAAAAATTGCTGGATTTGTGGCTGTGATGTGGACAAATCTTTGTACTGTTTCCCATGTATTTTGTTTTCTCCCAGAAACAGTGGTGAATGCTTGTGGATAGTAAAAGTAGTCAATGATAATAAAACATTAACAGAAAAAAAAAAGAAACATGAAGTATCTGTGAATTACATGAATAGTGTCATTGATCTTTCTTTGCTTGGAAAAGTAAACATCATCTAGTCTAGACTCACAGTACAGAAAAAAGGTTATAAAAAATACAATACTTACATTGACAAAAATAGGCATATATTAAAAAGGTTTATTCCATGTGTTAAATTCTGTGGTGTTTTGAATTACCTCTCAGAGGTCATGATGGATCAGCATCATTTAGAAATCCTTGTGTCTACAGAGGTCGAAAATAATACAAAATTACATACTGACTCCATGCTTAGTGTCTGTAGGGAGGAAATCGAAAAGCAGATACGAGATTCTGAATTTGTAGCCATCGAATGTGATGAGACAACTGATGTAATGAACCATTGTCAAATGGTATTAGTTTTTAGGCATGTGTTTGAGGGGTTAGCTTATGAGAGGTTTTGGGGGTTTCTTATTCCTGAAGGAAGATTTGCAGAAACCTTAGCAAAATGCATAATGCACCACATCAAACCTCTTCTAGACACTTCAAAAGGAAGATTAATAGCAAAGACGTATGATGGTGCTAATGTTATGAGTGGCTCTGTTGGAGGTGTACAGGTCAAGATTAAAGAAACATACCCATTTGCCTATTTTGTACATTGTTACGATCATCAGCTAAATTTGATATTGGGAAAAGCAACCAGTGCAAACAGCAAAGTTCGAGTTTTTTTCTCAAACCTTTTTGCTATTCCCGCATTTTTATCCCACTCATCTCTACGGCCTGACATTTTGAAGCAAGTAGTACAAGTCAGCTTACTCAGAGTTGCCACAACATTTGAACTGTTAACGTTGTGTACGAAAATAGAGATAAGTTGGAGAAATGCTTCGAAGTTCTTGAGGAAAAGTGTACAAACAAACTTACAGTTAACGAGGCGAGTAGCCACAGAAGGGCTTTTCAAGACCCAAATTTAATGTTCCGGTTAACTCTTTCCCACAAAATGTTACCTCACGTGGATGTATTGTACCAACAACTACAAACCAGTAAGAGAGGTGGCAGGTGAATGAAATAGAGAAGCAAATAAACAGAGTTCCCTGAACAACCAAGAAAAAGGAAAGTCATGTTGAATGTAGCACCAGAGTGGGGGAGGAAAAAGAAGTGTGTGATGTCATTACAACTCATGTAAAAGACAGATTCGCTTCTACTGGTCATCTGGAGGAGTAATGAGTAATTAGTCATTTCCACAATTATCTACTTGCTTTCCAGAAGAAAAACTCAGGCGAGTAATCAAACACTACCCTTTCTTAGAAAACGAAAAACTCCTGTTTGAATTGGGATTATTATACAGACGACAGGACTTTAACATTAAAGGGGCAATACAACTATTGAACTTCATGAAGAAAAATAACATTATTTCAGTTTTCAGTGAGGTGATATAACTTCTAAAAATTATCATACCGACCCCAATGACGTCTTCTGAATCTGAACGTTGCTTTTCAACACTGAAAAGAATTAAGACTTTTCCAAGGAATACAACGGCAAATGACAGACAGAATGCTCTAGCGATGGTAGCCATCAACAAGGAACTTATCCAACAAATGAAGGACTTTGACGACAAAGTTATGGAAAAGTTTACTAACTTAAAGGAGAGGCGTATAAACTTTGTAAACTATGTAAATATTGTGTATCCTACATATTAATGTTGTGAGCACCTATATACTTATGCACATTACACAGCTGGAGAGTTTCTACAACATATCCACATTCTTTGGTATGAGCTTAATTTCTTTTTATCTTTGCATGATGTTTGTGATATTAATTTTTGAGTTTAAATAAATGAATATTTAACAAAATATATTCTGAAATTTGTGTTTTCTTTTAAATGTATTATTTAGAAATAATTAATTAACTAAACAGGCCGCTCCTTCCAACTTCTAGAGTGACGAGCCGCCACTGGTAGTACCTGAACTTTAACAAGGAGAGTACTACCCCTCCCTTCCCCCATCCCCTATTTAAATGTCAAATATCTTCACCAACATCATTCAGAATTGAATCAGGGTAAACTTAGTTGACTCCTAACCATCAGTATTGGCATTTCATTTGTTTATCAATAATAAATAAAGTAAAACAAATAATATTGTTATAACTTCCTTGTATCAACCACATCTTAAATAAAGTACAACTTGCATTTTAGTATAAAATGATATAAGCTAGTCACAAAAGGAAGAACCTTTTAGTAGTTATAACAATTAAATAAGAGTTGCCAACATTTACAAAAGATCATCATAATAACTTATAACACAGAAGTGATATCCACATAAACCATGACTTTGTTTATGAATATATGAAGAGATTCAATAAATTTTAACTGTCAGTTAAAGTTCTTTAGAAAGGGCTCAAAATTATACAGATTTTTTTTAAAAGTTTGGGGACTTTTGGGAGTAGTGAGGGTTATGTGGTCTGTTAAATTAATTTTGTAAGAATTAGCCTTAAACACAATCTCCTTTATTTTTATATTATAAACACTACAGTTTCAGGTATTCACATTAGTCTTTTACAATACAACCAATAAAACTAGATAATACAAGGAATGACACACTGGCATATAGGCTAAGAATGTAAAGTGTTTGAGGGCGACAGTGTGGCCATTAGTCCACTGAGCCCTCAAGTTACAGAGAACTGTGTTGCTTATCGTGAATTAATACCAATACAAAAAACCACACAGTTGGGTCCTGCTTTACAGTGTTCCGCTAATTCAGCAATTTTCAATTATATAAAAGTTCACTATGTTCGGTATGTCTTGTTTTTCCAGCGTTTTTCAGCATTCCGTGTGCAGTGAAAGGCTTTGGCCACCATTTTATAAGGTAATTCAGTCTGTTTACTGTAGAGATGGGCACTATTAAATTATTTCAACTATTGTTTATCGAGTGAGGATTCAACTACTTTTGTATAATTTTTTTAGGCCAAGCTCTAATGCGCACTTTATATATGATAGTGTAAACATGTTATTAGAATTGTATATGCATTTGAAAGATAAAAAAGTATGTGTTCCACTTTACAGCGGAGCCTAACCTGCTGTATGAGCGGGGCCCTATTGTATTTACAGAAAGTCTCATCATGGAATACATTTTACACTTTATTCAGCCCTTTTAACTGATTAAAGTTCCCAAACAATATACTTTTGGTAGCTTTGTTTATGCTTAGGACAAAAAAATATTACTAGCCTGTTACTAAAATTTAATGGTTCCAGTTATATTACTCCAGTTCTCGATTACAAATCCCAAACAAATAAAACAATGTGCCCTATATAAATTTAGTTTAAAAATAATGAATTAAAACTTTTACTACATTTCAGTTTTATATATACCTCATTCAATTCATATAAAACCTACAATAAACATTTCCTAAAATAATTGCAAAATATAATATTCAATACAAAGTATAAATTTTTTTTAGTAAAAAGCAATTGAAGTGTCTTGCTTAAGCTACGGTGATTCCTGCACCAGTCTAAAAACACCTTGTTTAGATATCAGTGTCTTTGTCAACTTACAAAGATAGTTTTTTTTATTTGTTTTGTTTCGTTTCTTACTACCCATTCACACTATATGAATTTAACAGTGCTAATCGAGTTGGAGAGATGAAGGTAAAATTGAGAGGAAATGTATCTACATTTGTATGGAGAGTGGTTAGTGATTTAGGAAAAAAATCTTAAATACACCAAGTTGAGATTCAAATTCTGACCTCATCACCAGCAAACCAGATTAGATTAGCTGGCCTTACCAGCGTGGTTGAGATCATAAAATGAAATAAAGCATAGCATTAATCGTATGAAATCGTTATTATTTTCATTATATTAATATAATGGTGGCCTTTTAAAGTCTGAAAATATATTTTTATCTAAATTTTTTGATACAATATATGCTCAAAATACACACTGTCAACAATCATGCATTGATTAACATGATTCTGGAAGATCATGTGAACTCGGCTAAGTAAATGCTCTCCATTAAGGGGATGGAGGAGCACCACAGGTGGAGAGTGCAGCAGGTTTTGAAACATATTTCTTTCTAATCAATTAACAAGAAAACTAATGCGACTTATGTAAATGAGATTTTCAAATCTGTAAAGATGCATTAATTATTTACATTGTAAATGGTTTCTTAATATCTACAGAACAAGTAAAAATGTAATTTAACATAATAATTTTAAGTATACTGAATAAAAATAAAGAGGCCTGTCATTAAAATTTGGGCAGACTTTATCTAAAACAACTTCAATAACATTACAACCCATATATTTCTCTACCATTTTTAGTATTTTAATATGAATTATAAGTTAAACATTTGTAACTACTCTTAGTTCTTTAAAGAAAAAAATTTATATTATTTCACAATCTTGATTTTTTTTAAATTTGATACTAAACCCAAAACCAAATAATTATGCTAAAGAATAGTTTGTTTATTTTCAACATACAAAATGGTCTAAAACAAAAATTATTGATTTTAAGCATTTTAATTGTTTAGTAAAAGCATCTTACTAGTATGCTATGACACATTGGTGTAAAGTTGAACATGAGGAATCTCTAGCTAGCAATTAATACAATGGTTCACTTTTATTTGCGTAACTGGCCCGTTCCATTTGAATTTAGATACATTGGACCATTATCAAGTAGTCTGCTTTTGAGAAGAATTGATCTATAAGATATAAAGATAAGCCCCATGGTGCTAGTAGTACCGTCTATCAAATAAAGACACACCCTATGCTAGTAATACTGTCTATAAAACAAAGAGACACCCCATGACAGTACTATCAGATAAAGACACACTCTATTCTAGTAGTACCGTCTATCAAATGCTCCATACTAGTAGTACTGTCTATCAGACTGGAGCATCATTTTGGGGGGGGGCAAAGTAGGGCAAGCCCCCCCTCCCCTCGAATTTAATAAAAAAAAATTCTAAAATTTAATAATTGAGTCGTACTACTAAAGAAAAATGTAAGAACTCTACTTTTAATTTCAAATAAAAAATGTGAGAATTGTACTTTTAATATTAAGATATTCTACTTTTATAAATGCTTAAGAAATAAAAGACGAGGTTTGTTGGAGATAAATGTGCCGTTAGAAACGCACAAAAAAATTCAGGAAATTACTTGAGGCAATGACATAACACCCAACAGCGCCTTGTGCCTTTAGGAATGCAAAAGTGCTTGAAACAATGACGTCGCCAGGCAACCAATTGGAATATGGCTACATCACCTCATTTTCCCACCAACGACTCACAAGCTAGGACTCCATATTTTTAGACACATAGCAAGCGATTATCACAATCAATGGAAATTCAATCTTCTCAGTGCTCAGTCAGCTTGTGCTTTTAAGTTAAGAGTAATTTTTGTTATGTCGTACATTTACCGTTTACTTACTTTACAATCGTCAGTGTTTAATTGTATAATGATTTTCAGTTAAATGTTTACTTAGGAACCCTCATTCAAAATGAAGAGAAATCATAAAAAATATCACGGATTGTTTTTAAAAAACTAAAAAAGAACAGTCAGATATCATCTCTGACCTTAACTTTTCGGCACCAGAACCGCCTACTTCAGATTCGAGTGCAGGTAAGCCCATCAAGTAATTTTTTTACCATTTTATAAGGAAATAAAAACGAGTAAATTTTACAGTACCGTGTATGGTATTCGTCAGTTAAATTATTTGCTAGCTTTCATTTTCTAACTTTAAAAACTTAAACATGATTGAGTTTGCAAGTATATTTTTTATAAGGGTATAGCTATATTATATTTATTTTAGGACAAACACCTACAGAGAGGTCTCAGCCTCTAGCAACAACGCACCCACTTAGCAGTGGACAATTGGAATCGCCCGTTCAACCGATCATAAATTTTCCTCAGACCAAAAGTAGAAGATTTTCCGCTAAATATTATAGTGTTCACCAGTAGATAGAATATTCACAAGCCGAGGATGCTGTGTATTGTTTCCCATGTCGACATTTCTCTTCAAAATCTAGAGTTTGCTCAGGTGAAACATTCGGGAACCGCACGTTTATCGACAAAAGATTCAGGAAGTGGAAGGATGCTTCGGCTCTTTTTCAGCAACATGAAAAAAGCGAAAGACATAAAATGTTGATGACTGCCTGGGCTGAGCTAAAAATCCTAAGTTCCACGCAGATGTCAGTGGTATCTGTTAGATAGTGAACGAACATCCGAAATCAAGGGCATGTGGAGACATTTCTGAAAGTGGTCATTTTTCTGGGTTGCCAAGGCCTAGGATTCAGGGGACATGACAAGTAGAAGGACTCTGTGAATAAAGGGGATTTTCTGGAAGTGCTAGCAACACTCTGTGAAGACAATCCTAAACTCAAAGAACGAATGAGTCATCGATACGGACATTACAGCTCTCCATAGTACCAGAATGATTTGATATCCGTGTTTTCTTCTCAAATTGTAAGGAATATTGTTGAAAAAGTAAAAGAATATGGATTCTACTCAATAATGGCTGACGAAACCAAATACTTTTAGAAGGCGGAACAGTTGGCCGTTATAATTAGATATGTTGACTGTGAAGGTTGGAAAGTGAAAGAGAGAGAGCAATAGGTTTACATCATCTAAAAGATTGCTGTGCAGAGAATATTACAAATGCGCTCTTTTCCCTTCTTTCAGAACAAGGGCTGGACAATAAATATTGTGTTGGACAGTGTTATGATGGTGCTAAGGTAATGAGTGGTTGGGCAAGTGGGGTCCAAGCTAGGGTGAAAGATCAGGCAACTGAAAAATGTGAAATTGGTCTGTCAAAAAGATTAAAGGATTCTTCTCTTCCTCTTTCCCTCTAAAGTGTTCTATCTGGTTTTATTGCAATGACATTTTTTCAAGTTAATGAATGTTCGATGAAATAAACAACTCTTTGCTTAATCTCCTTCACATCTCTTTATCAGCACAAACTTGCCAAATATTGCAACACCGCTAACTAGAGGATGGAGCTAACTCAACAATCCAGTAAACACACATTTTTTGGAAGTGGCATTGATATGGTATCTCCTAATTGATTGACAAGGTATTTTATCTGCTCGGGGTGTGCGAAGCTTCGACTTGACTTAAAATTGTAAAGACTCTTAAGTAGGCTTAATTTAATTTCAAGTCATGATAATAACTTGATCTATCAGAATAAAACAAAATATTACAAAGAAGTTTGCAATAATACATTTACAAGTAGTTTTTAAAAGAATAAAGTTATAATATAACTAACCATCACGGTTATATAAATAAATAAATATATTCAATTTTTTAAAGGAAAAAAACCACTAACAAAAATATTCAAACTTCAATTTGTAGATTAAAAAGGTATGTGAATCATATGTCTAACAAGTAACTTTGAAATGCAGGTCAATGCTGTTCATGTTCAAATTTAAAAGTGAGTGTTTATATTTGCCAGCGGAAGTGTTTTCAGGTAAACAAATTTTGCAAGTTTAACTAGTCGATATCTTGCCTCTATTTCTTTCTAATACAATGACACATATAGTGTGATTGTGCTTAACAACATACTTATATAGAACCAAACTGAGCCATTACTAAAAATAAATATATAATCTGCTTATATTCTGTATATTATTTTAAAGCTTTTAAGTTTTGATGCCATATTTCAAAGTAGTCAGCTAGCAAGTTTCTCAATTTTTTACTTTTAGCAGTGCATCTCACTACCCATTCTGGCTCTGCGCCAATTACCTCAACTACCCATAGAATTCCACATAGTTGGTCACTAAATATTTTATAAAGCTTGGGTCAAAAAAGTTAATGAAATACCTCAAAGGGCAGTTAAGGAGATTTCTAGAATCCCTTTTAGTACATTCTGAATAACAATTATTTTGTAAATATTAGAAGGACATATTTCTTATAATAATGTTTGAGGGGCAAGATATATATGGGTGGTATCTTACCGCTGATGGGCAAGATATATCGGTAACCCTGGTTTCTGCCTAATGATCGTGCCATGGTTACTGTGCAAAGATCATTGTTGGTCTGTTTTGTTTACTTTACATTTAAGGAATTGAAACTAAGAAGTTTGTTGCTGGTTGTAATATAATAAGTACAGTTGCAACAGCCCTAACATTAATCTAGTTCTTGAATACAACCTTGTATAGATGGCCAGCTGATACAACAAAATACTTTTGCAAAATCCTTAAAAGATCCAGTTTAAGAAACACAAATTTATATTATTATGAGTGTTTATTTTTTTTCTTTTAGTGTTAAAAAACATTAATAAAACATAAATAACATTTGTTAAGCCTATTCAGATATTCAGTTAAAAATGGTTTATTAGGTACCTATAAAATTTTCTTTCACAATGATTAATTCCAATCTTACAAAACAAAGAGTTTTTAAAAACACACACCAGTCACATTTAATCAAATGGTTTTTGAAGTGCACAAATATTAATTATCTTTTTTTTATGCATACAAATTTAAAATACATTCATCAAATAAATAGAATTTGAGTTCAGAAAAATATTTCTACATTTTTTTCCCCAAATAAATATAGAAACAAATTTATGGTTGCTCAACAATTAAAACTACTTATTGTACTCACAATGCAAAAACTTAATGACAATTATAAAGGGGAAAAGCATGCAACCTCTCATAAAGATACAAAGGAAAAAAATGGTGCCAAACGGCTGCTGTATTTAATAAAAATTGTTAGGGGGATAAAAGGGCAAGGCCTACACATCCGCCATAAACATGTAGGCCTCAAAGTTCATACACAATTAAGGTGATCTAGTAAAACAACCAATACTATCCAAAAAAATTCATACAAGAGATTAATGATAAAATCTATACTTAATCAACATTGTTTCTTTTCACATATTTACATGAAAACTAGTGCTAAAATAAATATATCTTGATCAAAACTATACAAATACATCTTCAATGCCATTTTATAAAAAGAAACACCAAAAGCAATATACATGTTGAAAGAGGCTTACAATTTCCCAAGTTTTTATTCCTAGAGATGTACAGATATCCTATTTTACCAGAAAAGATAGTCATGATGATCTCATAATTTTGTTCTGGTACAAAACATTAACAATTTGTTTGATTTAGTACATCCTATCATGGGCCACACAACAAAGGCTGGATCTGACCAAAACTTTCACGGTGTGGTTTACTTTTGCCAACATTTTGGTAAAATATTTTACAAATTAGTAGTTTATTGCCAATTAATTTCTTTCTCCCTAAAATTAATGGTTGGCTGTGACTAAAGTATCCTTTGTGAAATCCCTAAGCCTTAATCCTAATTTATATAATATATATATATATATATATCACATGTATCAGCTTGTTTTACTCACAAACCAAATAGCTAGGGTTATACAATTTCTCAAAAATTCGAGTTCAAGTCAAGTTTTAGTTGTTGTGCAAACTAGACTTGAAGATTTTAACAAAAGTTGAAAAATTTTGAATACTCAGAACCCTTGATTTTAGCTAAACAAATTTGATTCAATTAAAATATAATAATTAATAGTAAATAGAGTCTCTCAATATTTTTTTATGTCTGATTTAAAAAAAACAATTACTCGCACAACTGTATTAAATATATTTAGGAATAAAAATATTTGTGATCATAAATTTTTTAACAAAAAATTTCATTCCTAAAAAATCTAAGTTTGTGCTCATGTTCTGTTACAAAAGCTCAGCTTTAAATATTCCTAGTACAAACATTTATTCATATAACTCGAATTCGAAATAAACGCGATTATTTTATTCACACTTGAAGTGATTAATACTGACTCGCACACCCTTACCTAAAACCATGTTTTGCTATTATTACCGGTACACTTCTAGTTCATTTGAAATGTATCAAACACAGAAGTCATGATTACTTGCAGCGAGTTTATCTTCAGTCGCTAGAATATTTATCTTCTTAGTTTACTGAGGAGAAAAGCATAGTAAGGTTTAATAATTATTTTGAATCAAACATTATTAAAAAAATCTTGACCAATTAAGAATAGTATTCAGAGAAAACCTTTTATAATTTGAGAAAAGCATAATTTAAGTGTGTCAAAATAGTTACATGACTAATTAAACCATAATTATTAGAGTTGGATTGAATCCACCATTTTACGAATCCATATCTTCATTTTACTTTCAAATCCAGAATCTCGAGTTCAAATTTGAATCTTGGAAAAAATTATGAACCTCGGAAGAAATATAACAGAATTATAGAAAATAGAAATAGTGAATAAATGATTGCAACATTCTTTCCAGAGATGGTTGAATCCTGTATTTCTCAAATGCACATATCCAAATCTTGATGAATTTTGAATCTAAATTTGAATACTCAAATCCTTAAATATGTGTTATTCCAAAGTGAAAATATTTAAAATTCAATCCAAAAAATGTTTAAGGGTTGGTGCCATCGACAAATTCTATTTTATTTGTCTTATCTATTACCTAATACCTGCCTTGGTGGCATATTTAGCTAACGCACTAGTTTTGTGTTGAGCTAGACTGTCAAGGATGGGGAGATCGAGGTTTAAATCTCGCTCAGGCGAACTGGGGGGTTCACTTCCTCTATATTCAACCTTCCCAATTCCTAACCCACTAGCGTAATTAGTACTTAGGTGTATAATCCAAACAGGTAGTGAGACACAGTGCTAAGTATCTATTACCTAATAAATAACAAAGAGAACCCTTTTAATTATATTTACTAAGGGTATACCGATGCGGATCTCGATGAATCGTAATCGGGCGATTATTGGTGCATCGGCAATTAATCGTAATCGGTGATTATTATGATGATTAATCTTTTTGTAAAATTAAAATTTTCTAGGTAGGAATTTAGTGATCAAAATCAATAAAAAACACTTTCATACACACCGCATCTGGGTTGCGGGCTATGCAGAAGATTACATAACCAGATAAAGAAATATAAGTTAATACCGTTGATAAAACTAACTATTTAGTTCCAACTTTCGCCGTTTATGCAAAGATTACAGTAACCAGATCAAGAAATATAAATTCATAACATTGATAAAACTAACAGTCTAGTTCCAACTTTCGCCACAAGCTTTTAGTTTATATTTCAAAATTTGTAATGAAGACTATTGTAAAATAAATTTTGAAGTGTTTAAGGCAATTAAAAACAGTAAAATATTTATCAATTTGTCTTTCAAAGCTTGATTTTTTTCTTCAGGTTAAAAATTATATGCAAATAAAAGGTACAAAAATGTTTACAAATATCCAATGTTCTAAAATCTGTCTATCTAGTAGTATCTAACCATATAACATAGTGGCTGTTCAAGAAATTATGCAGACACTTTTTCAAACTAATATGTAGCTCTTTACACTCATTGTCAATGGCCACATTCTCAACATGAAGATTAACTCAGAAGTTTATCCATAACCTTTGTAATTTTTTAGTTTTTATTTTAAAGTGATTCTATCAGTTTTTATTTTAAGTTGATTTTCATCCATTTTGATTTTAAAGTTTATTTTGATTAAAGGTGCTTTAACAAAAGATCAGAATGAGTAAAAGTGAAGTGTGGAAACATTTTACAGTTGAACATGCAGGCGATAACCTTGCCATTTGTTCTTAATGTTCACGGAAAATATCAAGTGGTGGAAATTGTGGAAATGAATTAAATTTTATTACTACAAACATATGGAACCATTTGAAACAGTTTTACTATAAAAAAATGAGGCCAGAAGTTTCTTCTTCTAAAAGAAAAGTGCATGAAGAGTTTGATATTGATAGTCATGCTAATTTAGCCACAAGTGGTAGTGAAAATGAAGAAAGAACTAACCTAAATCTCAAGAATTTCAAGCAGCCTTCACTACCAGAATTTTTGAGCAAAGGCAATAAATATTCAAATGAATATCCTAGAGCACTTAGTATTACTAGATCAATTGGTGAAATGATATGCACCGATTTACAACCAAATAATATTGTGGTACTAGGTTGCTCAAGAATTTAGTTCCCAGGCATACTCTACCATCAAGAAAACCTTTTTCTACAGTCATTGTCCCTGATATGTATACTAGAGTTGAAAGGAAAATCACAGCATTACTGGCAGGCTTGAAGCATGTGTCCATAACTACAGATATATGGTTATCTGCAGCAATGGATGATTTCTTGAGCTTAACATGTCATGGCATCAATGATGATATGATTTGTCAACACTATTGCTTGGAAGTGCATCCATTTGAAGGAGCTAAACACACTAGGGCCCTAATAGCAGAAAATATGAAATTTTGTTTTAAAGTGGGGTATATCAGATGAAGTTAATTATGTTGTGACGGACAATGCCCCAAATATGCTGAATGCGGTAAGAATTCTTTATGTGCACTCGTTAACTTGTTTAGCACACACCATTCAATTAATTATAAACAATGATATTTTTAATGAAGCAGTACCACGAAATGTTATAGGAATGGCGAAAAGGCTTGTGTCACATTTTCACTGTCCAGTTTCTGCCAAAAAGGTTCTTCGTTGCTCTCAAGAGAAAATGAATTTCCAAGTAAAAGGTCTAATACAGAATGTTCCAACAATATGGAACTCGACTTTGAACATGTTACGTCGTCTTCTGGAACAATGTTTACCAGTATCTGACGTCCTTCCAGAATTAAAAGTTTATGGTTGTGATTTTAGTGCATCTAACTTGACAATAATAAGTGCTTTGGTTCATATTTTAAGCTTATTTTAAGAGGTGACACTTTGTATCAGTAAGCAAAGTTGAAACATTGCTGGTGTAATTCCACTTGTCGGTACATTAAAGAGAGGCTTAATGGAAATTGACTCTCTAAATATGTTAAAAAAAAACACTGTAAGAGACTTGATTGCTGCACTGGACAGATGGTTACTATATCTTAACGAGTCAAAACCCCATCAATGCAAAAACTCTAGATCCCTGATATAAAGCCAGATTATTTGTAAAAATACTGTAATTGAAAGTGCCAAACAATTTCTCATTGAAGAACTTTATTTGGCTCATGTGTCGACAAGTGATCCTCCACTGTTTTAAACGAACCAGAGCCTCAACTATCAACTAGTACCTCTGGAGTCCGCCTCTTTAACCTATTTCAAGAGCTAATGAATGAATAAGAGGAGACTGAAGAACACATGCAAGGTAAGTTAATGAAACAATGAATTATAAGAGATTTTGTAATTATTAAGTATTCACTTTACAAATTATTTCTAAATGAATGTATTGTTTTAAGTTAAAATTCATTTGATTAAGTCAAAAGGAGTTTAGTTTTCTAAATAATACCAAATAATTTGTTTAGAAATGACAACAAAAGATGAAGTAGAGGTATATTTGAAGATCAAACTAAAGGTCATCTCAACAGATCTATTGATGGATGTATTGGAAACAAGAAACAAGATTCCTTCACCTGAAGGAACTAGTTAAACGGTTTCTGAATGTACCTGGTGAATCAGTGGCTTCAGAAAGACTGTTTTTCTATGCTGGACTTGTTTGCCCAAAGAAGAGATCAAGTCTTAAGCCACATAAAATAAACCAACTAGTTTTCCTGAACAAGAGCTTATCTTTTGTCAGTTATAATTATTAATAAAAAAATTTAATTATTAGAGCTTTAATTGTTGATTTTTAAATAAAATCTTTTTATATTAATTACACTAACTGTTCTCATTCTTTTAAGTATATTTCCCAAATGTTATCAATAAATAATCGATAATTGGGATTAATAGGTGTAAATAATCATAACATGAGCAATTATTTTAAACAATCGGTAATCGGTATCAGTAATCGGTTTTACTGAATCGGTACACCTAATATTGATACAATTTTGTCCGTTTTTTGTAATTTCGTAACTCTTCCAACTTAACATGTTTACATAAGTCCTTTTACCAATGGCTTTAATTGTTATTTGAAGTCAACGTCTTCATATTTGTAGGGTATTTTTATGAATCTCTCAAATACTATAGGAATCAAGGGATTTGAGGAATCAAGAATTTGAGCATCCCATTTATAATTCTTTCTTATAACCAGGTCTGTGAAGTCAAAGTCTGAAGCAATTTTGGGTGGAGTCGGTAAAAATGGACCAACTCCCAACTTCATAAAAAATTTATTATGTTCCAACAATATATGTTAAATATATCATATTATTTTTACGAGGTTTGGCTATTAAATAACCGGACTGATGCTCTAAAGAATTGTATTTACAAAATTACTCAATTAACATGTTATCACCTTCAATGTAGTTTCCTCCGCAATCCCTACACCTCACCATACAAATCTTCCACTGTTGGAAGCAATGTTTCAGGTCCTTTTCTGAGAGGCTGTTCAAGAGCTTAGTCGCTTTTTCCTTCACAGCATCAACAGACTTGAAACGAGTTGCTTTTAGTGCAGACTTGATCTTCGGGAACAGAAAAATGTCACACAGGTGAGTAAGGTGGATGTTCCAACACGGGAATCTTGTGCTTTGCCAAAAACCTCTGGATGGACAGCGCTTTATGTGCCGGTGCGTTGTCCTGATGAAGAATCCACGAGCCGTTATTCCATATTTCAGGTCTTCTTCTTCTTATGCTTTCACGAAGGGTTGTCAAAACCTCCTTATAGTAAACCTGGTTAACAGTCTGACCTTTATGTACCCAATCAATGTAAACAATCCCTCGGATATCAAAAAGAACTATCATAATTGCTTTGAATTTTAACTTGCTCATCCGTGCTTTCTTTTGTCATGGTGAACTGGGACTCTTCCGATCCATGGATTGGCGCTTAGTTTCAGGGTTGAACTGAAAAAACCATGATTTGTCACAAGTTATCACATTTCCTAAAAAGTTTTACCTGGGACTCTTCCGATGCATGGATTGGCGCTTAGTTTCAGGGTTGAACTTGAAAAACTACGATTCGTCACAAGTTATCACATTTCCTAAAAAGTTTTAATCATTTTCGATGTTATGAAGGATGTCAGCAGAAATGTTCATTTGAGTTACCTTTTGTTTAGGAGTGAGCAGTTTTAGCAACATTTTAGAGCAAACTTTTTTCATGTATAAATTTTCATGTAAAATTTGTAGAACAGTTTCCTTATCGATATTAACTAAGTCGGCAATTACTCGAATGCTGAGGCGTTAATTTTTTCAAATGATTTCACTCACTTTTTCAATATTAACATATGTTTTTGATGTGCGAGGACGGCCAGGGCGCGGATTGTCTTCAATCTGTTTCCTCCCCTCCTTAGATTTTTTAAACCAATCGAACACTTGAGTACGAGATAAACAATGATCACCATAAACTTCCTTTAACAAATTGTACGTTTCTGTAGCAGATCTTCCAAGTTTTAAAAGATACTTCACATTGACAAGCAGCTCACCTTTTACACTCAACATAATTCCGACAGAGCTCAGGTACACGGTCCACTTCGAACAAAGGCTACGGGTGAACTGTTGGTCACACGACCTTGAAATTTGGAAGGTAGAGGGAGAAAATAACATAGATCAATATCTGACCCTGCTGGTTGTTGCTGAGACCTCAGGTAAGTGGCAAAAAAATGAGTCCGGTTATTTAGTAGCCACATCTCGTATATAATTTTTTTATTCTTTAGAACAAATATTTGTAATTTGGAATGACAAATCCATTTAAATATAAATTCACAATGCCTAAGAAGCTTCCCATAAAGTCTTTTATATTGGAGCATATTACTGCAATAAATTTGTTTACTAATGTATATACATTAGCCATTTATGAAGGAGTCAGAGTCGAAGGCTTGGCATACTGACTCGGCAGCCCTGCTTATAAGCCACTCATTATACCCGTTCGGGTTATACGCTTAAGTACTAATTACGCTAATGAGTTAGGAATTCGGAAGGTTGAATATAGGGGAAGTGACCCGCATTTGCGTGGAGGGAGAGTGGAAAACCATTTAGGAAAAACCACTCCCAGTTCACCCAACCGAGATTCAAACCTCAAATCTCCTCGTGCTCGACAGTCGAGGTCAACACGACTCATTATAATATTTATACATTCAGTTAAGTGTTAAAATACTAGTCTGGGACCTGGTTGTTGAGTTTGTCCTATAATTATGTTGGTTATGAACCACCAAGAGGCAGTATTAGCGCTTTAAAACAAATTTTAAATGAAAACAACAGGTTTTTTAAAAGGATTTGAGTCTCAAATTCGATTTTTTTTAAAAATATTCTCAAGAATTTGAGGCATTCAATTCCATTCCTAGTAATAATTATAGTTATTTAATCTTTATTGTAATATTTAGGTTAAATAGCTAAAAATTTGTCTTCTTTCCAGTTGGCAAAAGAAAAAGAACAAATAATCTCATGAGATATAAAATAAGACAAGAGTTCCAAACATTAAATCGCAGCATCCTTTGACTAGTGTTTTTTTTTTACCAAATGTTTTGATTAAAGGAAAAACCTTAAATTATGGAATTTGAAACAATTATAATGTACAACAAAAGAGGTATTAATGGCTTCCTTTAAAAGGTAAGGATGTGGGTAGTTTTAAAGGAAATGCACTATTATAAGCATAGCTGGTTAAACCACCCTCAGTGAACTCCTTCGTCGCCAAATGGGGAGTCTAATGTCCTAAATTGAAGAAAAAAGATGTATACTGAATTTATTAGGATTCGTACAGTGTGTATGTGTATGTGATGGTTTTATCTCAAGATGATAATTTAAATAAAGCCGGAGAAACGATTTGAATAATTTGGCTTTGTTAATTCTATAAAGTGAGTTGGTAGAGAAAACATATATTTGTTTTTTATTGTTTTTTGTATCATATCTTACTATTCATCCGGGCTATCTGCATATTTACACTAAGGTGATAGAGCTGGGAATGGTACAATTGATAGAAAATGTACCCCCATTTGCATGGTGTATTTTAAAGTGTTTTCTAAGATGGATGTCGATACTCACATATTGATAGGTGGCTCCTTGTAAATCCCTTCTTGCTTTCTCTTAGTCGAGCGACAGGGACGTCCTGATGATAAACTTGTTTCATCTAAAAATATATATATACATACATGACAGATAACGTGTACTCAAATTTTCTTAGGAATAATCTTATCTGACAGCGAAAAAATATTAGATCTATTTTCCCATATTCATTCAAATCAGGTGAGGTGATCTGTGGCTGTCACTTTTGAGAAATATCCTCGACCTTATTTTATAGACCACTAGTTAATACAAAAACTGGGTTAAATATACTCTAGAGACATCACTCGCTCCTTTACGTTTACACTCCCTCCTGATGAGTTCTAATGGAACAAAAACTAGGTCGGGGATTGAGCAGTAACGATTGTTTTTCTTCCAGAGGAAGCCACTACCTCTTTGTCCAGTGGCAGCACTGTAAAATCCATAGTGTGTTTGTTACCTTTTTAATGTTTCCGCCTTTCTTGTACCTTCTTCCAAATATAACAACAATGAAAATACCTCAAAAAAATAAAATAGGTTTTCCTTGGAGCAATTTTCCTATCATTGTTTTATTACTGATGGTGCAATGGCTATTAATGACAAAAGAGAAAAAACAAAATTGATTTGTTCTTATTTTAATATACAAAGTGGTGGAAAAGAAATTGCCATATTTTGGGATTACCTATGGCTTTAGCAAGTCAAGTGTTGCCACCATCATAATCAAAATAGAGCTTAATGTGTCCAAGTCTTTCAAGACATCTTGTGCAGCATTTGTTGGGAAATAATGGTAAAGATCTATTTAACAGCACTCCATAAATCTGTGTTTGGTGTTGTTGTAGTGTTCAAAAACTATGCATTTGATTATTCTATTAATTCAGAATGAATTAAAAAAGAAAAAAAAAAATTTACAGAAGAAAACAGACAGTTCAGTGACCATTGGGAAGACGATTACTTGTTCATAGTACAGAACTCTAGATTAACATGTTTGATTTGCAGAGTATCAGTCACTGTATTTAAGGAATACAATGTTAAAAGGCATCATGAAACAAAACATGTGAGTGTTGGCCGCGCTTAGATCTGAATTAAAGGCTCAGCAAACAATCTTTAGGTCATCGTCACAACAATCATCAAACATTGTCATCTATTCTGTCACACTGTTGATTGAAAAGAAAATGAAGCCATTTTCAAATGGGAAAATGGTGAACGAGTGTTTGGAAGCAGTAATAAAAGATGTTTTTCCAGATAAAAGTAAAATATTTTAAAGTAGAAGTCTGTCACGTCAAACAATATGTCGTCGTATTTATGATATTTCAGCTGAAATAGTGGTGACTTTGCGAGATCGGATTCAAGAATTTAAAGCTTATTGTTTAGCGTTCAAGGAATGTACAGGTATTTCAGACACATCCCAACTTGCCATATTTATTTGTGGAGTTAACAATTCTTTCTAAGTGACAGAAATAATTCTAAACCTTTTAAGAATGAAAAACACCATTAAGGGTGAATGTTTTCAAAGCCAAACAAAGTGTTTGTCCAAAAGTTTACATTTAAAGGCGCTTTCTGGACAACAGATGGAGAACCGGTTATGAGAGGGAAAAATAAATAAGCTGCAAAGTTGTTTATGAATAAGTTGAAGGTGAGAACCATTAAAACCAGTGATCTGGTTGTCATACACTGTTTGATACATCAGCAATATTTATGCTCTCAAGTGTTGACTATGAACCATGTCATAGATGTGGTTATAAAAACAGTAAACTAAATTTGATTGCATTTGCTTTAGCATCGCCAGTTCAAGAAACTCCTAATCAAATTATGTTCCAAATATGGTGACATTGTTTATTTTACCAGTGTAAGATGACTGAGTCGTGGAAAGGGTTTAAAATTAAAATGATTCTTTGAGTTAAGGGAAGAAATTGAAATGTTTATGAATGAGGAGAAAGTACCAGTTTATGAATTAAATAATGAATAGTGGTTGTCTAACCTAAAATTTTTAGTAGATATAACTGAAAAAATTAACCAACTCAACAAGGAGTTGCAGGGACAAGATAATTTAGTTATTGATACTTGTAATCACATCAAAGCATTCTAAATTAAATTATATTTGTTCTAGTGCCAACTTAGAAATAACAATGCTCAACGTTTTTAATTGTTAAAATAACTTCAAAAACGTTCATCCTAGAGATTTATTGAAGTACACCGATGAAAATAAAAAACTTTTAAGCAGCATTTGATTGTTTTTTCCCAGAACTCGCAAAATATGATAAAGTGTTTAAGATATTTGGTTTTCCATTTCACAATGTTTTTACTGCCACCCATAACTCCGCAGATGGAAGTAATTAATTTACAGAGTCATGCCACGACATCAAAAATCAACTTTTACAACACTTATCCGACAGTATCCCAAATTATGATTTTTTGCACAAAAAATTCTGAGTGCTTTTAAATCCACATAATAATTTGCGAAACTTTGTTTAAATCAAATTTAATGAAAGTAGATCTCAAGATTCAATAACAGGTGAAAGTCTGGTAAATCAATTGGGATGTGCAACTACCAATATTATAGTAGATTTTTAAAAATTGACTGATAGCAAAGAAAAGCAAATATCTCACTGATGTATATAATATTACAGTTAATGAACAAAATACATTTTTAGTGAATTTGATTTTCAATTTTTTAAATAGTGTTTTATTTTGTATGTGGCCCTCGGAGAGTTATATAGTTTGTCAAAGTGGTCGGCAGAACGATTTGGGTTGGCCAGGCCTGGTCTATGACATACATGTTTCACCAAAACATCCTAGCAACACAAAGCTGTGGCATGTTCTGTTTCACACCTAATCTATTACAAGGTATTTGGCAAAAATGTTGCTCAGCCAAGGGTAGTACAAGCATGAGTAATTTTTCATTGAATTTTGTGATATTAAAATATAATGGCTTCAAGCTAAGGGTCTGGGGATTATTTTTATTAATTTTATTATTATTTTTTATTATCATTATCAGCACCGCGTCTTACTACCCGTCCGGGTTACACACACTTACGCTAATGTGCGATGGTAGTGTGATTGTGTGATGAAATGGAGGACCAACAATTTAACGTGGAATCCGAACCACGGTGGAGGCCTGGCATTCCACACACTCACAAGTTGTTATTAATACACATCTTGTCAGAGGTGAAGGAAGGGTTTGGCAATCAGATAAATCTGTGCCGGGACTGAGGATTGAACCCCGGACCCTCAGCTCAAAAGTCTGACACCTTACCCCTAGACCACCAGGTCACCTTTGTCCATTAATGACACAAGTCAAATTTAATTTCCATTCAAACTATCAAAAGTATTAACAGATATTTCTCAAAAAGGAAAACCTCTTTTCGCCTTATGAGGCAATTACATTATATTTGGAAGAAGGTACAGGAAAGCTGGATAGAAACATATATAAGGGACGAACATAATATAGCTTTTACAATGAAAAGAAGAACACAGTTCACACTTAACATTGCTGCCAATGGACAAAGAGGTAATGGTTGCCTCTTAAAGAAAAGTATTAACAGGAAAGATGGAAGGTTGATATAAGTATGAATAATGCACAAGGAAATGAAAAAATACAAGTTTAATCGTTTCTACCAAGGCCTAGACTGTTTATCTTTCCAGGTTGTCTCCCTTTTCTATCACTTAAATTACATTATTTGACAGTGTTTTATAAAGTTTTCATGTTATACTAAGAAATAAGTGACCCCATACCTTCATGCTTCTTCCCAGTGGTAGCATTCGATTCTGGTTCACTGGAAATAAATTACATTCAAAAAAATTATTTCCACAAGAGAAAATAATTTCAAGTATTTCTGCACCTACAACATTTGATTTTAATTTCAAAGTTACACAGTGTATTTATGCCTTATGAGAAAACGCGCTGTGATTTTGTAAACTTACAATTTATTTACGTCCATTACTGTTTCCAGCAGTTAATTCATCACTGCGAAAAGGTAAACCCAAATTTCACCAATGATAAATTTTTCGGACATGCCGGGAATCAAACCCAGAACCCTTAGCTCAGTAGAAAGACACACTACCGACTGAGCTAAGGTGTCGAATGGACACTTACAATTCACAGTTCTAAAACAAATATTGTTGTAACGTGTGAAACTTCTTTATGTAACAAAACAAAAATATTATTTAAGTTCCCTAACAACATTATTTCAGAACTATGGATTGTTTCAGAAAGATCCAGTATTTTTCTCACAACAAATTAAATGCTAAAAATATTTGAAATGTCATAAACTTATTATTTTCAGCTATTTTAACGAAATGGGCTATGAATGCCCATGACTACATTGGTTACATAATAAATTGCTTGTGCAATGCCTGCTTTCGCAAGAGATTATAACTTCAAATCCTCCATTACTAAATTAGGTTCAAGATTTGAGGATTCACGTAAGATCTTTAAGAGTTTGTTTTTAAAAGCTTTATTTAGAATTTATAATGCCTACTGCTAATTGGTGGCATAGCTCAACATAATTATAGGACAGGCTCAAGATCAACAGCCAAACCCCAATCCATTAATTTACCACTTAACCGAATGAATCAAAACACAGGTTGCAATTATTGTAGTTACATTAATGTCCATATGGAGGAGACCCCGATTCAATAAAAAAAATTTTAGCGTTAAATCTTACTACCCATTCATGTTATATACCTATGTACTAATTATACTAATTGTTTAGGGATTAGAAAGGTTTAATTAGGAGGAAGTGCACCCACATTTGTGCGGAAGTGGAAAACCATTTAAGGAAAAACCACCCTCAGTGCACCTGACTGGGATTGAACCCCTATCTACCCATTTTTGGCAATCTAGTTCAACAAGAGAGTAGCGCGTTAGACCACGCGGCCACCGAAGCAGGTTTCGATTAATTAAATTAGTTGAAAAATTACAACTGGACACGGAAATTCTGGACCATCCACAAGTTAAGAAAATATTGCAGGCAGTAAAATTACTTTTATAAAATATGAAACAAGGAACTAGTTTTAAGCCTATATATTCATATATACACTTTGATGATTAGTAAGAGTGTGGAAAGCTTTGAAATCTTTTGATTTTACCTCCAATTTTTTCAGCTTCGAAATAATATCCTTGCTTCAACAATTACATAGCCTTGCCAATAAAAATATTGAAATCTAAAATACAAATTTACGTCCAATTTCTGTCATTTGGAGCAGTTATGTCCGTTACAAATTAATGTTCACATGACACAAATTTATAATAATTAAATTAACAGTTTGTGATAATTTGATTTATCAGCTTATGATTTTTGATTTTTTTTGCGCCATAGCCAATACATTTTGTAAAATATTTAATCATCAATACGGCATTATGGATATGTAATAAATTTGATTTGGCTTAACTTCAATTTGCAAAAGTGAGCTTAGCCAATATTTAGTCACTTGTAGAGTGATATTTAACATGTAGGGAAATTACAGTATCAAACAAGGTATTGAATTCAAGGAAAAGTAGTTATAAATAACATCACTCATTTTTATGAAAACTATTCTACTAGGTACTTACGGTGTTTTGTATTTATTATGATTGTTGGCCAAAGATGATTGCTGTGAAGCTCTTGCATGTTTATGTATGTTATTCACTATCTCATTCTTGTCTGAAATTACAGATTTTGAACATTTGGGCACACCATTTACTTGGTTATTTTCTTTTGTAATTGACAGTTTGTCCCACATCTCTAAGCCATTAGCCCCTTCATAATTTGTCAAAGGCTTTAATCTTGATAGTACGTCATCCTCTACTGAACCATTAATATTTTGCTTTACAGTAGTGTCTTCCAAAATATTGGTTTTATGATGGATCTTGACTTGTTGTTTGGCATTATCCGCTTGTTTCTGAGTATTCTTACGTTTCCTTATCGTCACGCACCTTTCCAACTCTCGGACTAAGTCTGCATTTCCTTCTGCTTCCTCAGTCATTTTATTGGTGTTTGATGTTGTTTTGGTCTGGTCCTGTGGAACCATTTTCTCCGAGATGGTGTTCATTTCAACATTTCCTGTGCACATATGTGAAACCAGTGGTATATCATCACTGGGCGTACATAATCGAGTAGTACACACATTTGTCTCTGTTGATATGGTCTCAGGTTTGGGATATGATTGCAAAAAGACATTTTCAGATACAAAGGTATCGTTGATATTCAAAGAAACTTTCTTCAGCACCACCTAGTAAAAACAAAAAGATTAACTGGCTAGTAAAATAAATATCAATTGGGAAAATAGTGGTCAAGCTAAAGTTTTTTCATTATAATTAATCTTTCAGTTACTATCCTAAGTATATTTAAATATATTATTAGTTCAAATTATTTTAATCTTCGATTTATGTACTTTTAATTGTAAAAATATCAAGGCCATTGACTTTTCAAAGTTGCCTTATAAGTTTAGTAACGAAATAGTTTGTATTTACTTAGCTAAGTTTTGGTATCTGATATAATTTTAATGAACCCAGACTAGACTCAATATGTGAAAGCTTTCTAAATAACTCATTCAAGCTCTACCAGAATGACAATTTCTAACAAGCTCACAAAAAAGTTTTTTTAATGGTTTTGAAGATTCAAAACTGCCCTTTCCATATGAAATACGGCTGTTGGGGGATATTTCGCCTTAAGTAGATGCTGCCCTTGACTAATTTATTTTGTATAGATAGCTTACTTTCTTTATAATCGGTGTTTTTAAATATAAATTTGTAATTAATTTTGGTTAAGGTGATACAATGACTTTTCATACTCTGTGTCAAATTATTATATGCATAGTTGACTAACCTTTGGATTACTTGAGCTCGCCTTTATTTTATTTTTGGCTGAGTGCAATTTTTTATCTTTGGTAACTTTTGGTTCAGTACCCAAATACCTAGGCAATGATTTGGTCTCATAAGGGTATTTAGACTTTATCTTCTTCTTCTTTTCAGCCTTGGGCTTCCAGGTTTCATCATTCGGATCGTTGTCTTCTAGACTTGATGATGATTTCCGAACATATAGGTTTTGGTCCAATATTTCCTCCTCACTCCAGCCACGATGAACTGGCGACTCAGCCCTATTAGCTTCCTTGTCTTCAACTACTTTACTTTCTGGAGTAACTGGCTTTCTTGGAAGTTGGCTCTCTGGAATTAATTTATCATCAATTCTGGACAGTACTAGAGAAGGTATTTGTAAAATAGAAACAGTTTGATCTGCCAATACTTCATCATCATTATTTAGATGTTGGATCATCTCGGTTGTTATCACAGAATCACAGTTTTTGTTTTTTTCAGGTATTTTCAAATCTGCCTTCCCAATGTTTGGAGATTTAGATACAGTTACAATATTAGAGGTTGAATCACTCAAACAATTAGAATTTTCTACTTCTTCGATAGGTACAACATTGCCAACCTCTTGTTCTTCATTTTGAATTATACAAGTAGTTTCAGTGTTGCTACTATCAACTGTTTTGACCGAATTGTAATTTTTTTCATCCTCCAAGTTTTTCGAGACCATATTTGCAATGTTCTGTGATGGATGGTTGAGTAAATGGTTTCCCACACATTCTGTTAATTCCATTTCCGATTCATTTTCACAATCACCATATATAGTATTATTATCTTCAGGTTTGTCGAAGGTGCTTTGCTTGGGAATGATAGGTTCTTTGGTAGTGTGGTGTTTTTTCTGAACCTGGCAAACAAAATGTGCTATAATTAATATTTGGCTGTCCGTTCAAATCAATTAGGGAGAGGCCCTCAAATCCTTAAGGATATTTTAGATTTAAGGATTCGAGAAAATTTCAGATTTAAGTCTCAAATCCCTTTCCCCCACCCCCCACACCCCAAGTAAAATTCGTTCTAGTATGCAAATATGGCTTATTGGTGGTTCAGAACTATTTATAACTATTTAGGATGAACTTAAACTATTTAGGATGAACTTAACAATCAGGCCCTAGACCAGTAATTTAACACTTAACCAAATGTATGATTGTTAAAATGAACACCCTGGGCGCATAGCTTAGTTTTATTTACTAAACAACAATTGGCATAAAACAAGACACAGCTTAATTCTTGAGAGGAAGCAAATAAATACTGAACATCATACTTAAAACAAAAGTACAAACAAGATGGTCGTGAGGCACAATAAACACATGTATCATGCATGACATGTTCTGAGATATGGCATCATTAACCCAAACAGAACAGAACTCATATTTGATAACCAAGATTGAATGTTTATTTACTGTACAAAACAGTATTGACCTCGAAAATAAGCTTTGCCCAGAATATAGGTCGCACCCTTAAAAAAAAAAGATCATTTTGAAAGGGAAAAAAATATTTGTCTATGAAAATTAATTCGCCCTGAGCATAATCAAATAAATAACCTCTCTTTTAGCTTTCCTAATACTCATAGTAATTAGATTAGGCCTGTGCGGGAATAACATTTTGAAAGGGGTGGATATATATATTAATGATTTCTAGTTTGGGGTTTTATATATATTATGTTAGTTCAAAATTAGCCTTCACATTCATTCTAATAAAAATATAAATAATAATATGATAAAATTAGATGCTTACTTGACAATTTTATCAGAAAGGAACCAAATAGGTAGACATATGCCAAGCAGATTTTTTAAATTTCGAATCCAACCCTGAATCACAGCAATTATTATTTGTGAATTTTGAATAGTTATCGAATCATATCTTAGATTTGATAAAATTATTATGTCAAAAAAAAAAATTGGCTTAGAACTCTACTCCTATAAGTAGAAACATGCAAAGGGTGAGGTTATTTTTAGGGGAAAAGTGGTGTTATTTTTTTCAAAAAAAGATGATATTATATGCTGAAAGCGATATTACTATTTGCGTAAATAAGAGTCAAATATAGTATTTATTTAAAAAACACTAGGATATAACTGTTTCAAATTTTTCATACTTATTGTGTATTTTAAAGTTTATTTACATATTCGGATAAAAATCAAATACGCACAAAACACATTTCACGCTTAGTAATGTTAAACTCGATATCTCAATATCATTATTTTCCAGTTTTACAAATAGCAATATCAAAATAATGGATTATCAATTTAGGTTTAGACCAAACAGTAATAACATCGAAACATGTTGTCATAGAAGATTAAACAAATCAAATAAATAAAATAAGGAGAAGGAAATAAAAATAAAGAAGATACAATTTTGCTAATTATGAATGCGCTTAACAAGGTCTGTATATATTAATGTCCTTGCTTGGACCCAGCGTGAAATCTTCTAAAAGCTGAAAACAAAGAATCCATCTGTAGAAATTGAAATTTAAGTAATGAAATGTGTAAAAGTAGAAATTGTGATTTTTAATGTTAACCTTAAAAAAACCCACCTAAATCAATTAAAATACTTGTATATCATGTGATCCCTTTAAAATCAGCAAAAATGGTTACTATCTATACAAATTGAAGCCCTGGCGTAGCGCTATTGCCAGTGTTACAACGCTGAAAATTATATTGGATGCAATGGTATTTGCCCAGATTACAAAGAAATTGTGTTTATTTAGAAAAAAAACCTTAAATTCGTGTTATTCATGTGAAAACTGTTGAATTCAAGTAAAAATTGGCTTTATGGCAAAGGCGAATTTTGCATGTCCCTACCCGCTATCATGTGTAAATGTAAGTTTTTCAACATGTTCATGCAACAATATTTCACCTTGTCAAAGTTAAGGTTGTAGTGATAATAAGCTATTTCTTCCGTCCTCAAAGTTGACACATTTGTTATGAATCATTCAACAATGTGATTATAGACAGTAATAAGGTTTAATAAAGGCTGTTTTTGAGGAAAAAGTGCAGCTTATTTTCCGGTCATTATGGTAATAAATAAAAAATCATTTATTTTACCTAACTGGAATTGTTGTTAAAAAGAGTAAACATATGTTAAGCACATTTTGGGAGTGGCAAAGGCCTACAACCTTAACAATTATTTTCTAGTTTGTTTTGATTCAAGTTATCGAATCAATATAAAATTCAAATCAATATTATCAAAGTTTTGCAGTCCCCTTAAAATAAGTTAAATGTAGGGGTATGTCTGTCAAAAAAAAGTTTGGTTTGGTTTGGGAAAAGAGACAAACTCTTATTAGGTTACAGCTATAGAACTGAAAATTAACTTTAAATTTTGTAATTTTGTAGAAAGAAAAATTTACTCATTCAAAAATGTTAAGATGGAGGTATTTTACTAAATTGACCATGTCGATGACAGACTGGAAACAGTTGATGATGATATGACTCAGAGGCGTCGAAACGTTTCGGCCATGGAGGGGGGAAGGAGTGGAGGCGCCAAATGGGGAAGTTTGTACCGGGCCCCTGCTCACCGAAACAGCTTTTATTTTAGAAAAGTTAATAGCATGTTTTTTTTTTACTATTTTCTGAATCCCTGGTTTTTAAGGTAGTTTAAGTAAAATAATAGGTTGTAACAATTTTGATTATTAAAAATGTATTATTTTTTTCCAATCCTTTGACCAATTGTATTTATAATAAATATTATACCATTATCGTTGATGGCACACCTGATGTATCACATGTTATCTTTTGAACTCAGATATGTAATACAAAATATAGTGCTAAGGAATTTTATTTTGATATTTATTGTTATATTTTCCCTGCAATTGAGCACCAATTATTTTGATATTGAATTATATTGTGATGTGAATGTGGACGTTACTGGATTTTATGATGATGACGCATACATGCCTTACTGCGCACTTTTACACTGTTATGTGATATGATTATATGCGACACTTATTGTTATGAAATGAGCAAGACCTTTAATGTTGCAAACAATTTATTTGAATGATTACACCTTCGGTACTGAAGATATGATATAAAATTACACAGTTTTTGTTAAATTATGGGGTGTTTTTCTGTGATATTACACGTTCCTTGTTCTGAGTACTGTGTGCTGTGTATATTTATGTTACTACTACTGTAAAATTAACGAGTTCTCTGATAATACACTTATATCACTCTCACTGTTATATTATCGAGTTCTCTATTTTTGTTACTGGCACTGTGATATTACTCTGTAGATTAATGTTTTGGCATTGTAATGTGATATTAATCTGTAGATTTATGTTATTGGCATTGTAATGTTATATTACTCTGTAGATTTATGTTACCAGCACTGTTATATTATAGAGTTCTGTTAATATATTACTCTTATATCACTCTCATTGTTATATTACTGACTTATATATTTATTTTACCGGCACTGTAATATGATATTACTCTCTTACTCTTATATTGCCAGCACTGTGTGCTGTGTGGAATTATATCACTCTTTATTATATTACTGGCACTGTAATATGATATTACTCTCTTACTCTTATATTGCCAGCACTGTGTGCTGTGTGGAATTATATCACTCTTTATTAATATTACTGGCACTGTGGATTTATTTTACTACTGTTGATTCATACGCACAAGCTGCTTACATATGAACTACCCCTTGCTTATTGGACCCCTTGACAAAAGTATTAAAACTAACTAATGGAAAAACTCCTGGCAATCTGATGTTGTGAAGGCTGGCTTCCTATTGGATAGAGGGATCCAGCATGTCACGTGATCTTTCTAATACAACGGAGTTGATCTTTTAAAGAAAAAATAAGTTTTTAAAACGTAGTGTAGTGAAATTACTTCTGAAAGTGCGCGATTTTCCATGAATGAAGTATTAAAAGGAAACTTTACACACGGTTCTTTAAAGAGAAATACACTTCATCCATGACTTTTTTAATATATGAGAGGGGTCCAAAACAGTATCATTACAAATGAAACGGAAAATGGGTGGTTTAAGAAAGATTTATCAAGCTGATAGACTGACAAGAAGAAAGGAATACATACTACAGAACAGATCGAGAAAATCTTAGAAGAGTGTAACTTAAAGCTAGCACAGTGCAGAGGACAAGGTAACGATTACCCTTTAACATGTCAGGTAAATTTCAAGGTATAAAAGCAAAAATTTTTCAAGAGTCCTCAAGCCTATTTTTCACCATGAAGTGCACACACGTTAAATCTTTGTCGTACACATGCTATGGAAACCAGGTGAAAACCTATTTTGGCAATATCCATAAGCTCTACAATGTATTTTCCGTCGGTCCTGTGAGATGGAAAAAACTACAAAACACTGCTAATATCTCTCTTCACTCTATATCGAAAACTATATGGAGTGCAAGAGTAGACACGTTGGTCCTCAGACTAAAAATCACAGAGGTGTTCTAGATTCTTTGATTAGGATTGAGGAGAAGCTTAACATGCCGCAGGAGAGCCAAGCAGATGTATCGGGTCTAAGTGAGTGGCTGCAATCGTTTGAATTCAACCTTATCACTACAATAAGGTACACAGTCTTGCAGTGCATTTATGATAGGAACAGAGTCCTTAAAAGTTCTAAACTAACAATGGAAGAGGGAACACAATATGTGAAGAGCCTAGTGAAGGAGATTCAATTTTTGAAAGAATCCTGGTGAAGTTTGCTAACAGAATAAAAAAAAAAGTCACTTCAAACTTCGGAATCAAACCAGAGTTAGATGTCTCAAGAATTTGTAAGAAACGAAAATTCCATGATGAGAGAGGGGATGTTGATTACGAGTTTGACTCTCCAGAAACTAGATTTAAAGTGCAGATGTTCATTCCTACATTAGATCTGCTCTTGTCTGAATTACGTAACCTGGCTGATAGAATGGCAGAGTTGTCAGTTTTATTCTCGCCTCTTTTGAACCCAACAGATGATGTGCACACCTCAGCCATAGCTACTCGTGCCAAAGCTTTGAAGGCAGCATATCCTCAGAACTTTCAAAAAGATGATCTCAAAGAATAATTAATTAGACTCTTTTACAAAATCAGGACAGAATCGAACTTGTGTGTTAGTGGAAATGTGAGCTAAGTTGTCTTTGATTAAAAAAGTTTGCGTTCAGCCACCGGTGAATATAGACAACACCATTTGCTAAGTTTGAGCATTAAATATGACCTTGTTAAGGAAATAAGTTTTAAGGATATTATTGATGAAATCGCTGCAATGAAAGCTCGAAGAATTGTTCTTAAATGATATGAGAGTAAACATACTTAAGTATTTCAATGAAATTACTAATGTAGATTAACCATTTTTGAAGCAAACTTTTATATAATGTACACAGCTTAAGATCATATTGATAAAAAAAGATTGATAACATTTTTAAAATTTGTCGAAACAGAATATAATCTTGAATGCACTGTAACTTTGATGATATATTAGCTGCTTTGTATTAATCTATGACATGAGCAAAACTATTTTGCCAGTGAGATTACACGTTCATTTGTATAAATCATTACTTACTTTTCAGGAAGATTAGAAAATTAGAAAACAAGAATAATTTGGCTGGGGTTGGTTGGGAGCCAATCGCCCCCTGCCCCCCCCCCTCCCCCGTTCGACGCCTATGATATGACTAAAACCAAATATTAGATATTTAAAAATAGTTGGCAGGTGGCTATCATAAAGAATAAATCAAAACACTCACTGGATATTTCTTAGACTTCCTTCCTTTTCGCAAGTTGGATTGGTGCATCCAACTGGAACCTTCCAATGGATTCTCACTGTAAACTCGTTTGAGGAACTGGTCATGATCTTCCCATTGACTCGACAGGCTACCAAAACAAAGAAAAAGGTAAGGTTGGATGAAAAAATATAATTTTCCAGACTGAGCCAAGGTTAAATTCTGACCAAATGAAATGCAGGTGTTTTTGATTTTTGACATTATAATCCTTAACTATCCCATTGGAAAATAAAGCTGCTTTAAAATTAAATTAATTTAACTTGGAATTTTTCAGTTAAAATCGAATCAAATTTTTGGAGTTTTATAAAAATCTTCAAGTCAAGTTCGGACAACAACTAAAACTTGACTAACTGCACATTCCGAATAATTGGGTATTTTTAATCTCTAAAGCATTATTAATAGAATTTTTTTTTATAAAAAATGGATTTTAAGATTGATTAAAAAATTTCCTAAATAAAAATTTCATGGTATGAATTTTAATAACTCCTTGCACAATAAAACATAAACATAGTTAAACTAGAGATGAGAGCCTCGAATCCTTGAGGATATTTGAGATTCGAGAAAATTTCTGATTCATCATCATCAACTGTTTCCAGCCTGTGGCCGGGTCAGTTTAGTAAAATGTCTTCATCTTAATCTAAATACTCCCTGTACAACACTTCCTTACACTTCAAAGGGACTTCTCTTCTCTATAACAGGTCTCTTATGCACCTATAAAACAACTCTCCTTGCTGTCATCTTCTCATTAAATCCCCTCTACTTTCACCTTTCTCCTCAATCATGCGTAAAAATTTCTGATTCAAGACTCAAATATTAACAATTTTTTTTTTCTTCAAGTAAAATTTGTTTTAGAGCTCTGATCATGCTTATTGGTACTTCAGAATCAATGATAGCAAATGAGTATTTCATGCATTATTTAAGAGCCATGTTTTTTTATTATTTTGCACTAAAAATTGTTTTCCTGGATTAAATCTATTCAGGTATAAATATTACTATCAATTATTTATATGTGACTAGGTAGTCTTAAAATAAAAGCGACTGAAGTTTATTCTACCTATCTACTTAACGAAAGGTAAGGTTAATTTAACTTTAGTAAACTGATAATATCAATATAGTAAACAATAATGCAAATGTGACATTGATAGATGTTACTTTACAGTAACTTTTTAATATACATTTTTTCCTGAAAGTCAGGAAATAACTTCCCCCTACCGAGTTTCGGGAACATCTAATTTCCCGAATTTTTTCTCCCTTTAGTTCTATGACCTGCACAGGTCTAAATTTTTCATTTTCATATCTATAAATATTATCAGAGGTAAATCAAAGAGCCATAAAAGAACCCTAACAATACCTAGATGAATTGGAGTTACCGCCCAAAGTGTTGGGTGAAGCACTCTGTGCTGCCATTTGTAGACTTCTTTCTCCATCAACTGGGAACATGCTCTCCCCCAACTAGAGAAATACACAAAGTGACAGTAATTACAAGAACTATACAAAAACTTGACATGTCCAAATTGTCCATGTTACAAACTTACCATTTCATCCTTATTTAACATGAAAGACATGTGTGTATCTATTTTGATGGAAAAGTAAAGATCACTTACAATTCAAACAATGATTTTGATGACATCTTGAATATGGTTATACCAAAAAAGTTATATGCACAAGCACTGCAAATAAGTATTTCTCGATATCTTGATACAACTCAAATGAAAAAGTGGTGACTTCCCTTTAAAGGTAGTTTATAAAACAAATATTTTGTTGAGTCGTTGTTCCCTAAATATGTATTGTATCCCGGATTTGCCGGCGGTCAGGATATTATCTAGTAATGTGCACTTCTTAATCTCAAAATTATCATATTAATAAATATTAATACTCACTCTAATGCTATTTGAGTCATCCAAGAAAGATCCAACATCTCGTAGAGTCACCACAGGGTATCGATGGCCAACATCAATGTCACCCAGCAATCTGCGCCCACATGGGGTTTGCATGAGCCTCATTGGTGTTGTAGGACAGTTGGTCCTTTCCTCTGATAAAGTATTAGTTGTCCCCTCACCACTGGCAGGCAATGTGGCTTTGGGTTGTGACCCGGATGAGGAACGCTCATCCAAACGAGTGGCAGATGACACGGCAACAGACATGACTCTGAGAGAGTTGGCAAGGTTCATAGTAGCTCCCAGAGAATTTGTCAGGGATAAACGTTGTAGGGACACTGAAGGGTCTGCGGCAGTAATAGTGTGCAATTTAGGAACCATCAAATACATCTTTCTAGTCTTTAAGAACTTTGAAAACACTCAATTTTACATATGATTCCAATATAAATTACACAAGTTGTTTGATTAAAAATTTATTTTTGTCAACATCTGAATAGATTGCAAATCTTTGCATCTGATTAAAATTTAGGGATGTGTGTAGTCGGCATATTTCACTTCGAGTAGAGTTTTTTTGAGTCTGAACAGTATTATAGAGCATTATAATTTATACAAGAAATATTTCAAGTTGAATTTTTGTAAAAGATCCATGAATAAACAATAAATAAGGTCAAATCTATTTTTTTTTAATTTTTAAATAAATTGTATATAACGTGTAGAGTTTCTTAATTAGACAAAAGTAAATATTGAGTAACTCTATTTGCTATAAAATATATCTTGAAATTGAAAAAAAATATTAATCACACAAAAAATGTTCAAGAAAAAGATAGAAAATTTCAAGAACCAGTGTGTCCAGCCAAACTGTATTTTAAAAACTCCCTGACTTTTACAGATTTTCCAGAGAAAATTTACAACTTTTCCAGTCAATTTTAATTACAAACATTATTTTATTAATCATTCTGAAAATTGAAAAATGACACCTGGACACGGGAATCGGGAATCTAACTGAACCAACTACCATTAATATAGCTTCGGCTATTCATACTTAATTATTTTATTAAGATCGCAGCTTGATGTATATTTTTATACACATAGGGCCTACACACACTGAAATTGTGTCACTCTATGAAGGGTTTAAATAGTATCAGCCTACAGCAAGGGGCTGTTTGGTGGTATGATTTAAGTTAGATTTCAGTGAGCTCATATTGATAGAAAAAAGATTTCCTTACACTTGAATTGAGAATTAAGATTGTTATGCTCAACTGTGTTAAAAGAAATTTGTGGTGTGTATTAACCGGAAGAAAAATCTCATTTTGACTACTAGTGCAAATAAAAGTTGTGTATTTTAGAGAAATTGTGAAAATTCAAGAAATTCAACCAAGTTCCCTGACTTTTTCCCATTTTCCAGCTTGTGGACACTAAGTACTAAGATTGTTGAGTTTTGTAAAAATCTTCAATTTGAGTTCGAGCAGCTACTAAAACACAGCTTGAGCCCGAATTTTCGAGTATATGCACACTCCTATTAAAATTGTTAAGTGTACATTTTAGTCATGTAACATAACAGAGTGGTAAAACTTACTTTTTCAGCAAGTGCAGATCTGTATCATATGGTTAATGTTTTGCTGGTCTCTCTTTTTAAATTTGTAATTTAAAGCCATGAAACTAAACACGGAACAGTATTTACCATCCCTCTTATATTGTCTGCCAAGGTACTTACTGTAAGATGCCATAAAACGTTGGTTCTTTGATAAAGAGTGCTTGGGAACACTAAAAACTGCTGCATTCACCTGAAACATTTGTAAACCATAGTGTTTTTAAACTGGTGTGATGGCTGGCTCGTTGTGAAGTGTGAATGCACCTTAAGAAAATTAAAAAGTAACCGATATATTGTATTGTTTATCTGACATCATGAATTGTTCTGTCCAATTGAAAAAAAAAATTCTAAGGAGTTGAGTCTCTAACTAAAACTATAACTAAAATTTTCTCGAATCTCTAATCTCCTTAAGGATTCAAGAGCCTATCTCTAGATGACAGTCCAAGTTAGAATTTGTAGATATTAAGAGATTGCATGCTGCATATTGGAAGCTTATTCCAACATAAATCCAAGACAAACCTAACAAACAGACCTAATATCATCAATTTACTACTTGAGTGATTCAAATATTTTTAAAAAAATGTTAGTATCCTATTTTGTTAAAAATCTGTAAAATGACTGTCATACAAAACACGAGGGAAAAATAAAACATGGTTATTAGATACGTGCTTAATTTCTTGCACTCCAAACATCACCCATGGGGAATAACATCAAATAAGGCCTACACATTTGGAGAAATATTAGGGGTGTGTGAAAATTTAAAAATCAATTTCTGAATTAAGTGTATTCCAACTTTGAATATTATATTTTAAATTATTTGCATATTTTTAAATACTACAAAAACCAGCATTGGTCCATTTAAATTCATAAGATTTTTACAGTTTATGCAAAGCAATTATTATCTGAAGTGATGGGGCCTCGAACTTTTAGAATACTAAAGGATATTTAAGGATATTTGAGATTCAAGAAAATTTAGAATTTGAGACTCAAATTCTTAAAACTTTTTTTTTTTTAATTTTCCAAGTGAAAAGTGTTTTAGAGCTCATATATTGCTTATTGGTTGCTCAGAACCAATTATAATTATTATAAGAAGAACTCAACAATCAAGCACTAGACCAGTAATTTAGCACTTAAATGAATGTATAAATTTAATAATAATTAATGGATTACAAGAAATCATGATAACATTTAGTTACTAATCATATTTAATATTATTCTACTAAATTTATATTTTCTCTTATGTTCATAATTATTCCAAGATTCGGATTCTTATTTGAAATTCGAAGATAAATTGGAGGTTCAGAGTCGAGATTTGAATTCGTAAAATAGTGATTTCGACCCAACTCTAATATTTATTTAAGTTATTTTAAATATTCACATTACTTTATTTATTTGTCAAGAAATTATTACGAGATTTCAACTATTAGAACTATTAGAATGCGCATCAAATATTCAGAGTGGGTCAGAAAGTGTTGACACATTTACTAATACTATATTTTTACTATTTTAAATAATAAATACATCAAACTAAAATAACAATAGAAGATTGAAAATTTTCTACATCCCCTTGAATTAATTTTTTTAAACTTATTACAGATTTTCGTATGGAGTAGCCATGCACTTTGTAACACTACCTACCTATAAAGGGCACCGTTATTGGTACATATGCAAATCTTTACATGGGACTACTAGAAGAACGTTTTTTACAATCCCAGTCCAGAAAAACCCCTGTATGGCTACGCTACATTGACGTTTTCATGATCTGTCATCACTCTTAAGCATTCTTGGACATCTTTCTAGATAAACTCAATTGCAATTGCAGCCCCTTAAACTTCACCCACAATAAATCACAGCATAGTCTCAGCTTCTTTGAAAACAACCAAATTCGCACCACAGCACATATAAAACCCACCAACCCGACAACACCTCCACTATTATAGCAGCCACCCTTCATGCACAAAAAGGTTTCTACCATTCAGCCTTGCCACCCGAGCCAATCGGATATGTCCAGAGCCGGATGATTTAAATGAGTATTGTGAACAATTCTCCGCAGCTTTCCAAGCCAGAGGTTACCCCAAGCCTTTAATAGACAACCAAATCTCCAGAGATGACAATGACCCTCCAAAAAAAGTTGAGGACATCCCTCTAACAACACAATACCCTCATTGTCTACACCGAATAAACACTATCCTTAAAATTTGCTAGCCAGTTTCACCCAGAACCAAAACCTTCTTGGCTCATCTCCAAGAGGCACTTTCAAACAGCCGCCCAATCTCCACAGTATTCTAGTCTGTTTTAAACTTCCTGACCCCAAAAAAATCTGAAAAGAAAAACAGACTACCAAAGGTTCATACCCTTGCGGTAGCCCCTATTGCAGCACATGTGGAATCCACCTACCGGCTACATCCTTCAACAGTAAAATTACCAAATTGGAATACTGGTTTGAATTAGGAGAGATAGCCAGCACACTTACCTTGAAATACAAAATTTCTGGTCATTAAAATTGCAAAACAAATAACTTGATATATCAACTACAGTGTAATTTATGTGATGCAGAATATATAGGCCTTATTACAGGTTTTCTTGGGCACCAAATAAACAATCATTTTGACACAAACCACAAACACCAGGACAAGCCTATACCCATCCATTCTGGTACCCACAACCAGGACTTTCAAAACTGCAACAGCACCAAAATATTAAGAGCATTTCCTAAACAATGCAACAGTTCTCAACTTAGACAGTGGGAAATAGCCCACCTATGGGTGTGCGGGGCCACTTTTTAAATGCAAAGCAAAGTCGAAGCGAAGCTTGAAACTTGAGAAGAAAGGTCAAAGTCAAAGTCGAAGCGAAGCTTGAAACTTGAGAAGAAAGGTCAAAGTCAAAGTCGAAGCGAAGCTTGAAACTTGAGAAGAAAGGTCAAAGTCAAAGTCGAAGCGAAGCTTGAAACTTGAGAAGAAAGGTCAAAGTCAAAGTCGAAGCGAAGCTTGAAACTTGAGAAGAAAGGTCAAAGTCAAAGTCGAAGCGAAGCTTGAAACTTGAGAAGAAAGGTCAAAGTCAAAGTCGAAGCGAAGCTTGAAACTTGAGAAGAAAGGTCAAAGTCAAAGTCGAAGCGAAGCTTGAAACTTGAGAAGAAAGGTCAAAGTCAAAGTCGAAGCGAAGCTTGAAACTTGAGAAGAAAGGTCAAAGTCAAAGTCGAAGCGAAGCTTGAAACTTGAGAAGAAAGGTCAAAGTCAAAGTCGAAGCGAAGCTTGAAACTTGAGAAGAAAGGTCAAAGTCAAAGTCGAAGCGAAGCTTGAAACTTGAGAAGAAAGGTCAAAGTCAAAGTCGAAGCGAAGCTTGAAACTTGAGAAGAAAGGTCAAAGTCGAAGCGAAGCTTGAAACCTGAGAAGAAAGGTCAAAGTCAAAGTCGAAGCTACCTAGGATTTTTGTTGTTGTCACTTATTGCTACTTTTAATTTTTAGATCAACAATTATTTTGCAAACTTTACATATACATGTCTTTTTATCTGCATTTCTCTGATAATAATTATAAATTAAATTCTGTTTTCGTTTCCTACTTTCCGTATCAGCCATTTCGAAGAATAAAGAAAACGTGAAGAAGCTATGAAAAACTTGTCAAAATGCACTTGGAAATTTGTCACAGATAATTCCAAAGAGATATAATAGACTAAGCATTAGACGCGAGCTGGGATGATATCACAATTAAAGCACTTTCTCTGCTTTATACCAGTGACCATGCTGTTTTTTCTTTATAAGTATTTTTATTTTTTACAAAATTATGTTGGGAATAGTGAATATAATATATTAACATTTACTTACCCGCTTTTGATCTATGCTTACAATATGGTAGTTAAATTACTAGTTGGTGTTAAAATTCTGCTAAGCAACAGTTTTAAAATTATCAAATATTGAAATATGTAATCTTTACTAAGATAAAATTAAATTGTTTGATAGTTTTCAAACATGCAAAGGTTATTGTAGATGTTGAAATCGAAGGAGATTTGACCTTCAACTTCAACTTTTCGAAGCTTCGCACACCGTTACAATGGTTTACCAAATCAATATTACCACTAAGTCTTAAGGTGCGGCAGAAGGGAGTATGAGTAATTTTACAGTTTTTATAGCATTACATTCTTTTGGCAAAAATAAATCAAATATTTTCTCCAGTAGCAATGTAGAGCTTAGTTTTAGGCACATGTTAATATCAACAGGTCTTGAATATCTGTCAAGGGTGTTCTGGAATTTTGTCAAAACTTTCTAAATAAGAATAAAAAGTTTTGACAAAATTCCACGACACCCTTGATAGATATTCAAGATCTGTTGATATTAGCATGTGCCTAAAACTAAACTCTACGTTGCTACTGGAGAAATATTTGATTTATTTTGGTCAAAAAATGTATATTTTATAAAAACTGTAAAAATACTTGCACTCCCTTCTGCCGCACCTTAATAGAAGATAGTTTCTTTCTTCCTAAAAGATTAACCTTTATAAAAAAATATATTATTTTTACTAGTAATTTTCTATTTTCTACTATTCTTTTTTATTATTAGTCCTTTTTTTAAGTTGAGATATGCATATTTTTTATTACTATTACCTTTTTCAAATTAAGTATCAAATATTTATATTTAACTTAAATTATTTATAATGCTAACCATTGACAAAATTTTTAAAAATGTATCTTTACTCCTAAAAGAGTGTTTTTCTAGGGTGTATTCCCTCTTCTATTTTTGTTTGATGGAGGCAACAATGCTGTTATATTACTTAATTTGTGTTAATAGTGTTTAAATATGACTATTTCTACTATAGAATACAGAAGAAACGAAGATGTTGCCATTGTGTAGTGGATTCTTCTTGCATTTTTCCTCTTTCCTTAGATGGGCTTTATTTATTAAATTTACACTATTAATTTATTTATATCATTTTCCATTATCATTAAATTCAATGTAAGTGAGACTAGAAACGTGGAGGCTATGGGAATGAAATTTATGAGGAGCATGTTTGTTGTTACGAGGAGAAACCAGGTAAGGAATTAATTTATCTGGGAGAGAGTGGGTGTGGAGGGAGTTTGTGAGATAGAAGAGAAAGCAAGACAGATGTTATGGGCATGTAATGAGAATGGAGGAGAGGATGCTAAATAAAATTATGTAAATGAAGTATGTAGGAAAAAAGACCGCAAGGGGGGCCAAAAAAGAGATGGGCGGAGCAGATATCATAAAGTGTGCAAGAGAGAGGAGAAGAATGGAAGCAATTAAAGGAGAAATAATGGTAGAAGGATAGAGGAAGATGGAGGTATTTAACCAAACTGACCCGGCCGCAGGCCGGAAACCGATGATGAAAATGATGATACCAGTGAGTAATACCAAGCTGTAAAGAGACTTCATTAACTATTTAAATTTTATTTGTATTCAATTCAAAAGTTTCACTATTCAATTCAGAAATATTTGTAATCAAAAAATCAGCATTCGCACACCCTTAGAAAATATTTTAACCATAACTAGGGACTTACCGTTAAATCCTCAAAATCATCATCTTCCTCAATGAGGGGGGATACAATTGTAGGGCTAGTCAAGGTTGTCTCTTCTGTATCGGGAGAGTCCTCCATCTCATCCTCAATGTCCCCTGTTTCTGGAGTCTGCCCCGAGTCGAGAGCATTGGTTGGATAGGTGCGCCTTCTCAACACTGCACATATGTCATATATATCCAAATAATATCTGGCCCATTCACCTTTAGAACTGATATACTCCCCTTATAAGCGATCAATACGAGTTGCACATTCATGTTTGAGACTCTGTAAATTTAAAGCCTGGTAGGGACACAGGATAATCTTTGACTTGTGCAAAAGCAAATGAGATATATATAATTCATAGTTAACTATAAATACATTTCAAGGAATTGATAGCACTTAGCTTGTGTTTGTAAACTTAAACAAACAAAAATGTTAACATATAAGAAAAAATAGCTCATTAATAATAGAAGCAAAATACCTAATTATTTGTAGTACATCGTAAAATGCCCCATTTGCTACACTTTTGTAAGCTTCATTTTTTTAATGAAGCTCCCACGTGACTATCAGATCCCAAAGTCAACCACAGTTGTGTCTAGTTTAAATTAGAGAGAGAGGATATTAGATTTGATGAGGAAAATAATGTATTTTTATCGATAGGAAAAGTCACACTCTTACAGCTTGTCAGTCAGTAATTTTAAGATAGCTAGATTAAATTAACGCATGTTCATGTTAGTAACAAATCACTTACCATTGGAAGTATGAAGACAGACGGTATCTCTAGACTCTTGCGTGAACTGGCTCATCAGAGGCAATGAAAGATTCACTCGCTGGAGTCTTACCTTTGGCTTATGGATCGTGTAGCCACTCACCATAGGTTTCACCAAATTTGTGTCTAAACAAAGGAAAGATTCCTTATGGGGAATTTTCCTAGTCATTGGCAAGGTTTCTCGTACAGATAGTGTACCTAGCTTTGAATCTTGAATTTGCTTTATTAACGGTTGTTTTCCCACAAATATTTTTTGGGCTAGTGTTAGTACATTACATCAAAAATATTCTTTTATATTACATTTTCACAGATTAAATAGTTAAAATAATTTGTTGATAAACAAAAAAAATAGGAGTAGGTCCTTCATATCCTCAAATTAATAAGTGGATTTGACAAAATCTCGGATGAAACTTTCTTTTAATTATTTTAAGCTGAAAAAAAATGTATTATAGTGTGCATATTTATACAACTTTAAACATGAAGTATTGTTTGGATATGTTTTATTACAATATTGTTTAAAATATTTTGTTTTGAACCAATTAACTAAGTTAATATTTTAATCATACCTAATTTATTTTATTTTATTGACTGGGAATTATACAATTTGAATTCATGTTCTATTGTAATAACTTTATCCATTTATTGAATGTCAACAATTTTTATAAGATTTGTTTTGTTGAAAGGATGAGTGTGGATCAATTGACAAAGCAAATATATGAAGGTAGAGTGTGTGGATCAAGAGGAAGGGGTAAGCCATGTGAGTCGTAGCTAAATGTTGTGGACAAATAAACGGAGTAGTTTTTTGAGCTAAATGCAGTTTCTTTCCTATATCGTGAGGGAACTAGACAATTATGTATGTATGCATTTCTTTTCTTATGAAATTTAATTTGTATCGTACATAAATGCATGAACTGCCAAAAATTGTCCATAAATATATATTTAAGCTGACGATAATTTTATTGGCAAAGCAGGAATTTTTTTAAGAGGGGCCCAAGCTTATACATTTTCAAAGCAAAGCAAAAGTTTTTGAAGTTTTGCATACCATAATGAATAGATTTGATGACAAAAAATATGTCATTAATTAACTATTGTACATATAATTATGTATTACATAGACACAAATGTGGTGACTTATATTTTATTTTCATCTGTTATACCTTATTCATTTTACCATGAAACTTTTAAGAACCCTTTTTTGTGTTACATAATTTATTTGAACAAATCGGCACAAGCAGAATTTGATGCAATAAAGTGTACTACAAATTTCTTAGATTATGAACAAAATTCAAGTCTTAACGACTTGAATTTTTTTCATTAAAGATTTAAATAAAGGTATTATAGATTTATTTTTTCAACTTTTCTCTTATCTAGTGTGCTGATAAGTGTTCCATTCTAATATAATTTCAGTTAAAACTAAGTGAAAATTTATTTGCCACTTATGTGAACATGAGAAATGCACCTTAAAATTCTATCTTAATGTGGATCCATAATAAAACTCTATGGTGTCAGCCCACAATCGAGCCATACCAAGAGTGCGACCACCGTCTGTTGGCGAAGAGAGTGCAAACTTCTTGGAATAAAGAGAATCATGTGGTTAGAGCAACAAACCCTCTGGCTGTTAATCTCAGTTTTATAGACTTGAACATCTGCTTTTTTTATTCAAGTAGCTCTTCATTTGTCTTCACTAGGGTTAGTTGACACTTGTATATACTTTAAATATGTTTATTTCTTATAGCAACTTAAAATAGTTTTTCCTCAAATTAAAATTGAAGAATTGGACACAAAGATAAAATTAACATTAATAGCACAGTATAGTCTCAGAAACTCAACTAATGTGGACTGAGATGGTGTTGAGTTATTGAAATGTCAAGTTTTACGAATGAACTTGCATAAAATGCAGGTTTACTAAACAAGGATGAATCCCAATACAGTATCAAATATTATAGGTACATTTGTTCTGTACTGTAGTTTTGTACGGTACAGTAACAGTAATCTATGTACAGTACAATATATTACATGTTAATATAATGGTGTATATACATATGTGTAATACACAAAAATGCAGTAGAGTACTGTACCTAGAATATTTTTGTGATTCAAATAACACGTTACTGAATTGGAAACTAACAAACACAGCACTTGTAAAAACACCAAAGCACGACTGTTCCACTCAAGTTAAACAAACTAAGCAGTTATTCAGTTGAATGACCTTGGATTGTGATGACTGGCGCAAACAACTGTGTGCATGTGCTGGTGTCGAGTTATACAGAGTGTTGAGTTATCGAGTGTCGAGTTTCCAAGACTCTACTATATCTATGATTTGAATTTTATAAAGTGTGGATGGATAATCTCAAGCAGTGCAGGTATTAAGGGTGGGAAGTAAACATTTTTATTCTACAATTGTTTGAAAAAATTAATTTTGATCTGATGAATCAAGTCTTTATCACATATGCCATTCAATTACTTCAGATTATTTCTATACATGACTATTGATTTAAATGTATACAAAAGCTAAGAATGGTAATAAGTGACCATACATTGAGTATTTTGGCTGTCAATATTTTTATTGGTGAAGCTTGGTAATTGTCAAAGCCGGAATTTTATTTCAGAGCAAAGTTGTAGTTGATATTAATTTTGAAGCTTCCCACATCCTTAGCAGGTATCATATTTTAAATAAGGACCTACCTTTGGAGTTTCCTGGCTGCCCGTCTGGAAGAACAATGGTGGTGGAGTAATTTGGTAAATTAGTGGTGTGATGTGTTGAATGAGCTGAAATAAATGTTATGAAATATTATCATTTAAATAGGATTCAAAATAAAAAGTAAATAAAGTAGCTTTTCAGTAGCTACAATATTAAACATTAAAATTATTTTTAAAGCCCTAATACTACATATTGGTGGCTAGGAGCCCACATAATTATAGGATAAACTCAACAACCAGGCCCCAGACAATTGATTTAACACTCAACAGAATGGATGAATGTTATAATGGATGGATTATAAGAATTTTTTTTTTACATTTAGATACTATATATGTTTTCTATGTTTCCGTTATATTTATATTTCCTCTGAGGTTCATAATTTTTTCCAATATTTAGATTCAAAAGGCATAAATACAGTTTTGGATTCATAAAGTAGTGGATTCGAACCAACTCTAATTAAACAACATCCAATAGTGTCCCAACAATTCAAGCGAGTGGCCAAATAAGGGTCTATTTTACAATTGGTAGGTTTTGAGAAAATACATTTTCAAACTTTTGAGCATAGCAAGTCTGTGGCATCCAAGCAGGTTACATAGACCTTTTTTTTTTCAGAGTATTATGAAAACACTTTAGTGCAATATTATTTCACCTGAAAATATTGTCTTCTGATAAATAGCATAAAATAGGCACATTCAGGGTGCCAGGTTTGCATGAATGAATGAATGAGGTCTGGACAGTGACAAGGTCATGCCTTTGTTTCACATTCTAAATACTCTTTAACACAATACTATACTATGGTTTTATTTTAACATCAGAAAATGAAAATATATGTTACACTAATGCGATATCTTGTTTCGTCACCAAACTAAAATATTTTAACAGCAAGAATAATCAATGACAATAATATCAATAATTAATTTTAGTTTTTTAAATGTACATTAAGTCAAATAAAATAATAGAGAATACCAAAATATTTATTTTCTAAGTCTGAAATAGATAATATTGTCTCAGTTCGTTTAATCACTGGGCAGCAACAAAGAGTGATATTCACGCACTCACGATTTAGTGGAAGTAATACAGTGCCACAAAGTACTAAACTTTTCATGTACAAATAAAGAAAACACGGTGGGAAAATATTACGTAGCCTGCCTGGGGCATACAACGTGACTACTGCACAAAGACCTTTATTTGAGAGCAAATACAAGCTGCGCTCTGAAGACAAGTTTGTGCTGCCATCTTACGGAAAATAATACAAATACTTTTTTGGGTGGGAAAAGAACTTTATGTTGACCTATTTTCGCCCCCAAAACTCAACATATGTTTAAATGTAACATAGACCCTTATATGGCCACACACTTCAATTATCATGAAATATTAGTTCAACGACCAGTTACAAACAAGATTTTGAGAACAAGGTTAACATATTAACTATCATAATTAATAAATATATTTGTTCGACTCATAATATTTATTAATTGAAAACTAACACCAAGACATAGGATACAAACTGATGACTTTTAGCTCTGTATGTTCATGCTTCAACCGATGATATATCTATAGTCATGTTTCAGAGCCAACTTGTAATTTTTATTTTATTTTTAAGCACTGCGTCTTACTACCCATTCAGGTTGTATGCTTATATACTAATTACACTAATGTTTTTTAGGAATTAGGAAGGTTATATTAATAGGAAGTGTACCCCTATTTGCATGGAGAGAGAGTGGAAAAACATTTAGGAAAAGCCACCCTCAGTACACCCAACCAAGATTCGAACATTGATCTACCCGTCATCGGCAATTTAGCCTACTGCAAGAGTAGCATGTTAGGCCAATTATCAATATTTCTTAAAATAATTTATTATTTTTAATAAAATTTGCTAAATTTGACTAGACACTAGTGATTAGGACTATGTTACCTATAAATAAAGGGCTTTGAAATGTAAATAAAATTCAATTCACAGAACCATTTAGGGGTTGCAAAAGGTAATTTTTATTACAACAAATATTTTTGACTCAAATAGTGAAGTCTAAGGAGTTGTATATGAATAATTTCAAATTTGAATAGTTAATAAAATATGGGTATAAATAAGTATTACTTAAGTTTACTAGTAAATATTTTTTAGCATATTTTTTAATAAAGCCATGTGAAAGATTCTCTCACATAAATTTAAAACTTTCAATTGTTAAAAAAAAAAGTAACTAGTTAATGTGTTAAAAAAGACACCAAACAATTTATTAGATGAAAAGATAACTTTTTAGGATGTTATGTAATAAACTAAGTTTAAAGTTAAACTTTTAAAACAGCCAGCATGGTGAAGGCTGCTGAAATTTCATAAAACCTCTTGACCAAAGGATGTTTTTATTCGATTTTAGTGAATCAATAAAGTGATGTGAATATTAAAATAGCTTTGATAAATTATGGATCATTTCAAATAATCATGAATGAAAAATATGTTTAAATAAAATGAATCAATTTAAAGTTAAATATGAATAGTTAAGAAATTGATGTCTTTAAATATTCAAATTTCTGAATCTTCGCACACCCCTAGAGAACATACCAAGAATAAAGTTTACTAAGAAAATAATTGCTCTTGATAATATGTTCTTATTTTAAGGACCTAGGTGTTCTATTTCAATGTCATATTACATTTCTTTCTTCATTTCTTCTTTCACTTTTCACACTTCCAATTCCTTAACTCTTTCACAGTTACACATTGTTTTGAATTTAAGGAATTATTATTTTTTCATATAAAGAGACGCATACATAACACACAAAACACAGTGAAAAATTTAATCTGACTACATGCTTGAAGAATTTGAAAAGAGAGAGACGTGTATTTGTTCCTATGTAGGCCTAATCTAACTATCCTTTCAGGTTGGCTTCCTTCGATATCACTTACTTTTCATCATTGTACAGTGTTTCTACAATGTCTTACTATACATTTCCAAGCAATTAGGCAATAATTCATTCTATCATCATATTACTAACAATAGGCCTATTATATTGTACTAATGTGGATTGTCAAAGTTTAAAAAAATGTATAAAAATTTAATTTGAAAATGGGGATCATTTGCAGAAGTAAATAAACCCTTAAGCCAAGAATCATAACTGATTTATTTAAGTCAATTGTCAGTCCAGAGTTCTATAAAAAGACGTAAGTTTGAGACACACTTAACAAGCCCAAATTTTTTGCAGCACACAATTTTGTTTTGAATATGTGCCAGAGACTAATAAAATAAATTAAACACCCAGTTAAATGATTGTATGGTAAATCAAAATTACAAAAGCATAGACTAGTTTTTGCCCTTAAGTGACTTCAATAATCAAAGAATAAGGGTTGAAGTTCTTTTTCTGTGCCCACTTCTATAACATTTGGAAACATTTAGTTCAAACCATTTGTAATCTGGGTAAAAAATAGCTAACTTTGTGCGTAAACTTTTGATTTTGTCAGATGTATTTAAAATTTTAGTAATTTCAAGTAATAAATGTTTGTACCAACTTCATTTGTGTTATCAAACAGAGATGCATGACACTTTGGTCTATTATGTGGCTGCACGGCACGCAAAATTCGCCACTGCGGTACACTAATGTGCCATGACACATTTTTTATAGAACATTGAATTCGTCCATATGAAAGTGAGAAGAAATCAGAAAATGACAATCATACGCGCTATTCAAGGTGAATTTTACTGCCATGGTAATCAAATAAATGCCAATTTAAAAAAAAATGAGTGAGCATTGACTCACTCAGTTATTTCTCTACTTTGTGTACTACATGAACTATGTCGGGAAGCAAATAGTACAACATTATTATTAAAAATAGTATTTTTAGGGCTAGGATGTTCAATCTGCAAGAACATTTAATCTTAGAAAAGAAAAATAGTCAAATTTTGAATTTGTTTTAGATCTTTACAAAACTTATTAGCGGTTCAGCCCAACATAATTTACACTTGACTTGACCCCACCCCACTAAGCCATCCCTTTTAAATGTGTGTATATTGCATGAAAAAGTTACTATTTATATTTTCTATAACAACTTATGAATTAATAAAGTAAAGTAAACTTCTTGGGTTTACAATGTTTTCAAAGATTTAGGGCTGTATGCAGGAACAATGCTAAGCATGACCAAAGTACATGTAATGTCGAAGACTCAATTTGCTTGCTAGAGTGATTGAGCAGCTCTATTCCAAAAAATGATGCAATGAAGTTAGCGTCAGAAGTCTGGTTGAAGTCTGGTCCTGAGCAAGCTTCAGCCATACTTCGACAATACTCTAATGATCTTCCTCAATAACATATCGACTATTAAGATGGCACATTTTTTGATATTGCTTTCTTTTTGTGACAGAATATAGCGGGCTCAGATTTTGATAAGCTAGCTACTCAATTAATATACATCTGTATAATATAACAAATCCAAATAAAAAGCCTATGAAATTATATACTGGTTAAACCACACTCATATTTTGGAAATCACCAGTAGTTTAAATTCCTGGTTATTTCTTCACTGCCAAAGTTAGAACTTCGGTTTTTATTAAAGAAGGGTCCTCGGACTCTTAAGGATATTTGATATTCAAGACTCAAATACTTTAAAAAATAAAATTTCTAATTTTTCAAGTGAAATTTGTTTTAGACCTTTGATACTGCTAATTTGTGGTTCAAAGCTAATTATTATAACCATAGGAAGAACTTAACAACCAAGCCCCAAATCGATAATTTAACTCTTGAGTGAATGTATAAATGTTATAATTAATGGATTATAAGAAAGAATGTTATTATTTAGTTACTATTTGTATTTTCTAGAATTGTATATATATTTCCTCTTATGTTCATAATTTTTTTCCAATATACAAATTTGGATACAAATTGGAGATTTGGATTAGTAAAATGATGGATTAAACTCAACTCAATTTTTTATATTTTTTTATAAGCATTTGATTTTTGATCTGTTCCAATAAATAGATTTGCTTTTCCACAATGAAAACCGTGTTTTTAACCTTTTCTGCCATTTTAACATATCAATGTTCATTAATAATGTTTTGTTAACTTGACGAGCAAAATCCTCACTATGGAAGGCAGTGTATGTTTATTTCCCGCTGAGGCGTGGTACCTCTGGTAGGATTTCATCACATGAATGCTAGCTAGACGTTCTCGAAAGGGGCCATTCCACGAGAGAAGAGACATTACCACTTTATTTTAATTTTCTAGCAAATATTTTGAAACAAGTCTCAATTTACTCAGAAAACACTATATTTTTATATAAAAGCCAACAATTTGACTTATAAATTAAATGGACTAGTATAGGTGTACCCAAATTTGCTATTCATTGTTGAAGATAAAAACTACTTACCAAAATATTAAAAAAGAAATTGAACAATTCAGTCCAGGTAACAGTATGGCTAATAAAAATATATTGATATTGTTTACTAAGGTCCTATATTTAATATAAATTTAATAAAAAACTCAAAAAATAAAAGTTTATCAATGTTTAGAATTTTTTCAAGCATATCTAACAGATTTGTAACACCCATCACAAAAAAATATAAAAGTTTCTATAACATTTAGAATTTTTTCTTTAAATGAGTACATTTGTGCAAACAAAGCTAAAAAGTTCTCCCAATTACTGTGCAATTTTTTGAAAAATATATCTTCTCAATCTCATGGCAGAAACTATGTGACGGGTGTTGCTATGAAGCTAGGCAGGGTAATATGTTTGTTGTGATAAAAAGCCTTCTTATTAGAGTATGTTAGCTTTATTGTTTGAAAGTTTAAATATTACCTTACCGTAGCTTAGATTAATAAAATGATTTGTCTCATCTTCAATTATTTCTTTTACCACTGTTTTCAAATAAATAAATGAAAGATTAACATTTAACTTTAAAGTAGGCCTATATTATAAATGATAATGCTGCATGGTAAATATTAAATTAGGTAGGCAATGCCGATAAGACCTAACCATTTTTGATTATATATATAACATGGGTCTATATCTGATTCTTGTTAAGTTCACTCTTAACCTATTTGCTTGTGTGTTGTATAAAGTAGGTTACCTACATCAAAATTACCTACTAAAAATAAGAAAGGTGTTAACATTAAGTATCATAATGAGTTATTTTAGTCTTTAAATATACTAGTTTGGATTCAAAATAAACTCAATGTTTATGTTCTTGTAGCATAACTAATTTTAAGGTTAGGCCTATGTTAAAACCAAAATATATCAGGTAATGAATGTTATTTATTATATTGTTAAAGGATGGCTAAAACAGTTGCAGAAAGACAAGTAATATGCCGACAAAGAAAAAAATTGAATGCTGATGTATACAAAGAACATTTGGCTTAGAAGAACCAGAAAGCTTATAAAGAGCTTGCTTATCGCAGAGAAAAAACCAGGTTAAGGGTTCAAAAGTGCAGAGCAAAGAAAGTAAATGCTACCAATGAGATAAAATTGTCACCTACTTTTAAAACACTAGTCATTGGGTAAGGCTGTGAATAGAGCAGTCCACAGTTTTTCAAAAAGCCTAAGAAAAAGAAAAGAGGTAATAAAAAGACTAGCATTCGTCGAAAAGCTTCCTAATAATCAAGTAAAGCAAACACTTTTAACCAAAAAAAGACTTTCAGGTGATTGTATTTTAGCTGTAAAATCATTTTATGAAAGAGATGACATTTCAAAGCAAACTTCAGGGAAGAAAGATGCAATTAGTGATAAATATTGCTGGAAAAGAAAAAGTTCACAAACGGCAGATGACAATGTCTTTATTATAAGCCTACAGACTTTTCAAACTTGAACATCCAAGTTTTGAAATTGGCAAATCTAAATTTTCAGTGCTTAGGCCAATTTATGTATTAAAATCATCAGGTATGCCAAAAAATGTTTGTCTTTGCTGTTACCATGAAAATATCAACCTTGTATTGCAAAGTATTAAATCCAAACTGCCTGAGCAATGTACAGCTACTTTAAGTGAGTTTGTAAAATTGAGTGTGTGGAATGAAGATCTTCCAAATGTTTGGTCACTGAAATGATTGCAAGCATTTAGTTCTCTTTAAAGAAAACTTTATTGATAGTTACTAAAGATGACAAAAGTGAATAAATCTCATGGTTTCAGTGGAATACAAGATCTGAAGGAAGAATTCAAAAAATTGTTCAGGAACGAATAGTGCAAGATATTTTGGATGAAATCTTGGCTCAAGCCCCAAAATTTTTTGCTCGTATTTTTTTAAAACGCCAGCAGAGTAAATATTTTCATATTTAAAAAAAGTGTTTTAGAACAGCCACACAATGCTCTGTTGCAAGTAGATTTCTCTGAAAATTTTACAGTTTGCTATCAAGATCAATCACAATCAGCAAATTGGAATCAGCAACAGATCACAGTGTTTACAGCTGTGGTTTGGTCTATATCAGTCCCTTCATCCTATGCGATTGTTAGTGACTCACTTTCCCACGATAGATATGCTGTGTACACATTTATGAAAATTTTAATTGGTGGAATTGCTGATCAAGGTTTTTACCATATTGATATATTCAGTGATGTTCAGCTGCTCAATTTAAGAACATATATATGTTTTCAACATTACATTACCTTCAATGACAGTGGAATCTTACACTTAAATGGCTAAACAAAATTTTCAGACAGTAAAGAAAGACAAATCTACAGTTTAAATGATGATATCTTAGGACCTGAACTGCCTTGTCTTCAAACATCTATTTCTTGCTGGTAAAATTTGCCACAAAATCAAGAAACCTGCATTATGTTGGGCAAGTAATGGAGAAAGAGGACTCCTTACTCAATATGAAATTTTTGAGGAAACAGTCAAATGATTTATTATTTGTATATCCACCTAAAGAAGATGTTGCCTGGATTGGAATTGAAGACGTTATTCAGCAATTGGAAGCTACTATTGATAATAGGGGAAGAGGTAAAGTAGAAACAATTCTAAAATATAGTGCTGAATAGAGTTTCTCTATTAAGCAATTCTATTTACTCTGAAGGAGATAATGTAGGCTTACATATTATTACCGTATTAGCCCGAAAATAGGCTGCCCCTGAATATAGGCCGCACCCTAAATTTTCAACCACTTTTAGAGAAAAAACAATATTCCCATTTAAATATTATTGGTGTGTATTAAATCATTTGAAAAGAAAAATTATTTATTGGTAGGTGCCTACACTTAAAATTAGGTTGCTTAAATACATACAATCACTTTCAGAGAAAAAAAAACCACACTATTTACACTTAAAATGTCACTTGGAAATAAAAAAGTATGTTATTCACACTCAATATTAAATTGCTTGGGAAAAAAAGGTAAGTTATTCATACTAAAAATGAGATCACTTGGAAATTAAAAAATAATGACACACTTAAAATGTGATCAGTGAAAAAAATAGACTAACAATGAGACACTTTGAGAGGAACGAAAAATTATTCATCACATACATTAAATTATTGTTCTCACAATAGAATAAATGTTGATCAACATACTGAAACAAAATCTAACACGAAATATTTAAGCTCCCTTTACCAAAAGGATATATTGCCGATAGAATGCGCTGAAGAAACTAATTTTATTCTGGCAGCTATTATGGCTCAAATATTGTACACACAAATAAGATAGTCATTCTTCATCTATTTTTAAATAACTTTGCCAACTGTCATGGTTCATCTATTTTTAAATAATTTTGCCAACTATCAAGGTTCATTTATTTTAAAAAGTGATGGCTATTAACTTCGATATATATTGATTTAACAACATGTGTATCCTATAAGTACACAATTGAATGTGTATGATCTAAGAGTGCAATTATAGGCCGCATTAGAGTTTTATGAGAGCTGTTTCTTGGAAAAAATTGCGGCTTATTTTCAGGTCAATACGGTATTTAGTGATTTTATATTTAAACACCTATTTAAGATTCAAACCACTGAACTCATGTAAATACTATTTAAATATCTGAAAATGTTAAATAATATAATCAGGAAAGTAAGTATTGTTTAGTATTTTAAAAATTCAATACAAAATTTTCTTCAAAATAGCTACCTAATAAATGTATATTGATGTTGAATTGACAAAATACAATAATGTTTCATGTATAAATAAGAAAATTCTTGTTTGAATACTAAAAGTGTGATTTTATTTCAGACTCGTAACACCCATCACAAGGATTTGTAACACCCACCACAAAGTGTTTTTTTAAATATTAAATAATAGTTCTCAAATATTTGTAAACAATTTTAAGTTAAAACACTCATTAAAGTATATACTTCGGAACTATATACTTGCAAATGAGAATAGTGCCCTAATTTCACAGAGTTTTTAACTATAAGAGTTGACTTCAGAGTTGATGTCTTTTCATTGTAACACCCGTCACGCACAAAAATCTATTTTTGTATAAAAAATGGTTGCATCTATCCTAAATTTTTATATGTATTATAATAGATAGTAGAAAGTTGTTTCACAAAATTTAAAAGTTGTGTAACATGCTACAAACACTTACAATTAAATTAAAACTATTCAAAATCATGTCAGAATGTAACACTCGTCACATTGGAATTGCCCAAAGGCATGTTTATAGACGTGACTTGGACTTTTCTTTGGCTTTACTCATACTTGACTGGTACTTCTGTTGTGCTTAGCATCACTCTTCATGAGTAAAATTAAAATACGTGGTTCAGATTCATAAAATAGTGAAGTCAAACCATCTTAAAAAATTTAAATTTAAAAAGGCATGAAACCTTTGTCATTATTTCTGATATGAATTCTGACTGACCTGATGGTTGAACAATGTCACGATTTGTGAGCACTTTTTTCTTCTTTATCTCATTGTGTATGGTGGTCATGCAGCTGACGAAGGAGCTAAGTAGTGGTAGACATTCATTCACCTTCTTCTCAATTACCTCCAATGCCATCTAGTAACCAAAAGACGGTGTCAACGTTAGCTAAAGTATTTTTCTTGAGATTCTTTTAATTGTTTACTAGCCATAAGAAGATTAATTTTTTTTTTAAACTGCAAATTATGATTCATTAAACATGGAATGGAATTATTAGTATCATATTTTGATTAGGTGTTTAAATAGTGTTACAATTCTTTCATTGTCAAATGAATGACCTGGGTAACTATATACCACCTGTATTTTATTTAATCATGGTAGGAAGTAAAGTATTAGTATATCAACTGGTTGAATAAATTCCAAAGCCGTCTTTATATAACTACACAACAAATCATTATGTTCTGCAATTATCATGTGTGACAAATAGTAGAGATGTATCGATTCAGTAAAACTGATTACCAGTTAGAAAAATTAATTGGCCAATAACATTTGCATTGATTAATCTCGATTACTGATTATTATTTATGCAGAGAAAGCTAATACAAACTAAGGATAGGACCTTCCCTCTAATCATAAAGGCTAGAGGATTTGAAATGTTTTAAATTAAAAGTTTGAATTATTTTTTAAAGCAATTATAATCCTTACTAGTGGTTAGTACCAATATAATGATATTATGTAATAGCTAACGGCCAAACTACAGACCCTTAATTTACCACTTAATGTGAACAAAATCACAGGTGATGGAAATAATCCTACCCATGTGTGAAAGATACACGTTTATCATGTTTTCTATTATTCAGATTCAAGTTTGAGATTCAAAGGTAAAATGAAAGTCCATTTTTGAGAAAAAGTAGCTCCGACCCATCTCTAATAAATATTTATATATTTACAAACACAGACATTTGTTTGACTGGCCTCCACCACCGCCTGGCAACCGATCCTTTCCACACCAAGTCATGTTTTTTAATAATAATTTTGTTTAATAAATATATATTAATAAAGATACAGAATCCTTTATGAAAAATAAACAAATATAATATTAAGAAAAAATTATTTGGATAGAAAGATAATTGGAGACAAATGGAAATCCGTCAGCAACAAGGACTCCACTAGTCTACGCTAAAGCAAATGGCTGTTATCTCTATATTTTATATTATTTATACCTTTTTCACTCCAAGCAATAGTTAAATAAGCAGTAGTTTAAACTATCTTTAACAGTCACTTATTATCATAACTATCATAAAATATTAATAAGAACCATTAAACTAATTTAGTTTAGAATAGTTGCACACCCCTGATATAACAAACATTATGTTATAAAAAAAATTAAAATTACTCTTGGTTTATAGTCTCACCCTTTGGTTGTTTAGGGCTATTTGGTAGCTAGAAATTTCTTTTCGATACCATAGGTTCTCTCGTTCCATTATAGCCTTATCCTGCTTTATTATATTAAGAGTCTTGGCCAAAAGTACATTGTTCTTCTTCAATTTCATCGTCACTGCAACAAGACAAAACTCTTTAGGTCTGCACACAGCTGAATCCAAGATGCTGCATTATATATTACTTCTATTGAATGCACATATGCAACCCAAGTTGTCTCTATCAATAGTAGTTAGTCAGTTATGTTATTGTAAATTTATTATATGTGAAGAAGCTGAAAAACAAAACACTATCTTGGAAAAAATCAATGTTTCTTGATGCATAATATATGTAAGACTTGAAAAACCGAAGGTAAAATTTGCATTTTTGTTTGAACATTTATCAAGAGATGACATAATTCACAGTGAGCCAAGAAAGGGTGTATTGAGTTATTAAACATTATAACTGCACCCCTTAAATAATTGTACAAACTATTGAGAGCCTATCTCTACATTTGAAATGACAAAACAAATATCCTAAGTTTAATACTCATATTAAGTAACTCATACTAAATTATATGTAATTGTGTTTAATACAAAGCATAAATATGATTTAAAAAAACTGCCCCAGTTTGTTTATCAATTTTACTATTTCTTTCCAGTGGTTGTCCCACACTAAAATGCCGGGATACCATTTGCATTCGACATATATTTTTTTAAATAAATTATAATTATATTTGTATATATAGTAGCTAATAGAGTATTTTATAAAATATGGCCTATATTATAATTAATATATTAAGTGGGTACCACTGGTTTGACAGATACGATATAGAACCCGGTCTGAATACCTCTGGTCTGTTAGACCATGCAGTGCAAAACCCCCCCTCACACAGAGGCAAGGCGTTCTATGCACCTCACCATGTTTTATTCTCTCTGCCACCATTTTGTACGAACATGTTGCGCACCATTGTGAGTAGTGCAATTTAAATACATATAAATAATAAAATGTGAGGCACACCAATGAGCAATAGGTCTAATTTTTCAGGGAAATTTCAACATTCATTGAAGAACCAAAACATAAGTGTGTGTCATATTATGACGAACCACTTGGCGCGAATTGAAATGTTTGTCCTTTGGTCTAGTCAGCATCATAATCTGCTAATGAGAAGTGCTCAGTAAAAAGATAATAGTTTTCCCTTTATGCTATGTGCCATCTTTCATAAACCCGTTTGGGTTACACCCCTAAGTACTAATTGAGCTAATGGATTAAGAATTGGGGAGGTTGAATTTAGAGGGAGTGAACCCACATTTGTGTGGAGGGAGACTGTAAAACCATTTAGAACCACCCCTACTCCCCAGTTTACCCGACCGAGATTGGAACCTCGATCTCCCCGTCCTCGGTAGTCTAGCTGAACACACATGGTGATGATGACATACAATTTGTATATCTGCTCAATAACAAACCAAGATGCAAGTTTTATGTTTTAGTAGGCATTCTAAAGAATAACATGCTAGTAAAAATGTCTGCGAGTGATTTAGTCAACAGAAAAAATGTTAATAGCTACCGGTATGCAATTCATTATACAGAGTACACTGTAAGTTCGGCTTGACAGTTTTGGCAGACATATTAATTAGGTTTGGAAGGAATTAGTGCATACATACACTACCGGAAATAGCTAAGAATGGTAAGCTGTCATATTAATATAAGGACCCAATTTCAAAATGTAGAGCTATTTATTTTATTAATGAGAATAAAAACATATCCATTTTATCAAAAATTGTAGTAGGCCTGGATTTTTTTAAATTCAATTTAAAACCTTTGAAAAGCTAAGATCATGTGTGAGACACATGCACCTTATGGAACACCAGTACATCGATATAAAAGTAGGAGAAGTGTCTGATTTTTACAATAATTGCTAAAGATACAAAATTAGAGTTGTATCTAGCGGGAGTTTGAACACGATGTCTCAAACATATTAATGTTACATTGTAACTTCGTCACTATCAAACCATATATAATAAAACTGAAGCCTTTGGGCATGTGTCCACCGGTGGGGGGTCAATTTATATATATATATAGCTATCAAGTCCCTCAATGACTTAATTAGAGCAGTTAATTGTGAATGAAATACAACATTCAACATTCAACACAATAATGTTTTATTAAGAGGACAAGTTAATGACTGCAAGCTTTAAATTCATTCACAAGCAATACAATAACGTCCCTTCTTAAACAGTTATGTCGGCATCAATGTCTTAAAGTTAATCTTAGGTCTAGAGCTTTCAGTTATCGAACACAGAGACCTACCTATTGAAATTAACAAGTAGTATTCTGCTAGTTTTAAAGCCATATATTCTGCAAAACCGGCTTACTTTAATCCCCTCTAATGTATTATTAACACTTTCTTTTACATCCATTAGTTTCCAGCTTGTGGCCTGAGTCAGTTTTTGTGTTCAAGCCATATATTTTCACTGCCGGCTTGCTAGGCCTGTCGTAGCTTCATATGACTTATAACTAATTCCATGGTAGGCAGTAGTTAGAGCGGACATCATCGGGCCGCCATGTGAAAAGGGAGGGTTTTATACTTCTATATTTATTATACCATAACAACCAAATCAAAACTTTACCCCCTTACAATTTCCTCTAATTGGTGATGATGGTGATGGACAATAAATTAGCCTAAAACAAACTATTACTAGGCATGAGCACTATATCAACAAAATTTCAAGCTCATTAAAGAAGATTATTGGCTAAGAAACCTTAAAGTAAAAAAAAACTAAGTTTGTTACCCTCACTACTAGGTACTAGGCAGTCACTCATCAATGGTTACATCCAAGACTTTTGCGACTCCCAATTCAGTCACAACCCCTCACATATTCTCCTGAGTTCTTGTTCATCTAACGGTCGTTACGGTGAACAGCTGTTGAGATAACTGCCCATTCGGTCGGTCCCAGAACACGAATTTCCACAGAGTCCAAGTCCAATAAAAATAGCTCAAGAACACATACCTTTCCAGCAAATGTTTAGGTACCTCATAACATGGGTCCAATTTCTATCATGGGAACTCTTGGGCTCCTTTAGATCGTTAGCTTTCACCCCAAGAAATATTTCCCTTGCCACATGTTTTGTTTCGACCTCTAGCATTCATGGGCCACCTCAAGTCAAGCGTCTCTCTCAAGCTAGCCTCCAACAACATCACTTTTGTTCACATCTATCGCTACCAACTCACAAACACAAATACCCCTAACTGCATAACCACATAATTAATTTAATTAAGTAAGCTATGAATAACATATATATACAAACTGGTTTAGTTATGAATTATTAGGATTGCTATTCTTACTAAGAGATACAAATAAACATTTACTCGGCTCAAGGAGTATTATGTGTGGATGGAAAGTTGGAAGTCTCCTTATTTGCAAAATATATATTCCTTCCCTTCTGACTCAATTTCAAATCATTAGACTTTCTTTATTCATATTATAAATACATAACATACTACCCAAACTAATGAATAGATCAAGAATGGAGTTGGAGGTAGAAATAGGTAACCCAAGTCGATCGAGGATTGACCCTTTGGAGCGCCTACCCCACATCTTCCTGCATAGAGGGCAGCACATGGGATATGTAGTCGGTGGCTCAGCCGAGCAAGTGAATAATTTTGGGATGGAGTGTACCATAGGAAAAATCGCTTACACTAAGTACTTTGTTTTCGAACACCCTAAATCTATTTACATCAGATAAGGTACGAGACCAAGTTTCACACCCAAAGAAAACAATTGGTGAGACTGTTTTGTATATTCTGAGTTTTACATTCCTTGACAGCAGGTGAGATGTCAATAACTTACCGAGTAATAGTATACATTTCCCGACTATATTTTTCTTAATTTCCAGTCTAGTGTTGTTACTATAGTTTAAATTGAGTCTAAAAATTTAAACTCACTAACCCTGTAAAATGATATGTTGCTCAAAGTAATCTCTAAATTATCGTCCCCACTCTGTGTCCTCTTTGTGATCATATAGAGTACATTCGATCACCACTCGAGTTTACTTGGATGACAACTCAAAAGTTACTAAAGAAATAGTCCCTAATGTATTCCTACACCAACAGCTGACATCTGTCATTTTGGATAGCTGTAATAAAAACATATGGTAATGTATGAATGTGATAGTTAACCATAGTAATTTAGGCCAATATTATTTATATTTGTTTGAGGTCGGGCACAAGGTTAATTTATCGTTTTATTCCACTTAAAAAATTGTTCACAGCTCTTTCACTAAAGCTCTAAAATAGCTTCAAGATGGTGACCGACAAAATTAAACCATGTGATTGATCATGACGCAAACAAGTTCTTTACAATGGTGCACCCACATTGTTAATAAAAATATTTTATTCAGTTAAATATTTCAAAATACAATAAAATAATTGTAAAATAATTGTAAAATAATAAACAATAAACAAGTGTTTTCTCTTTTCCAAGTAAAATACAATGCCTTTATTAAAAAGTATTAAAGTATGCACTACATTACACATTAAAGATAACATTCCAAAACTAAGAATAAGTACTTTTAATTATATTTAGAATATTGTTTCAAATTGGATAGGAAGAAATTATTAAAACTTAATGAAATAGTGTGATAAAACTTAAGTTTACGTTAGTTTAAATGTAAAATATAAAACTTAATTAAAAAATGTATCATCTATAACAAAACAGTGATCTTTTACAAGTGTTTTTAGCACCTCCCAAAACCTAAACATATGATTTTTCAACTGTCATTCAGGTAAAAAGCTATGGTGAACATACTCTACTTAGGCCTAGTCTTCTCAGCGTTCACTTCTAAACCTATAGCCTCTAATAAAATGTCTGCATTTATTGCCATATCTTCCTTGCTAATAATACAAAGCTAATTCACCTGTGTATCCTAAGCTGCATTGTAAACTTACCGTTTAATGTTAACCCTTCCCTACTCTCTTGCATTACTCTAAAAGCAGACTCTAAGGGCCAGTTTCATAGTCAGATTTAGTACGCCTCAAGTGCGGCGCTATACTAAATACAAGACGTCACCTACCTGAAATTGAATGGAATGGGCCAGTTTCATATGGGAAACTGGCCCATTCCATTTTGGTCTAGGTAGGTGTCGTCCTCTATTTAGTACCGACTCGCACTTTAGGCGTACTAAATCTGACTATGAAACTGGCCCTAAGGCTAGATTAAAGAGTAATGGGGTAAGTGTCTCTTCTTGTTTTAACCCATTATCTATTTCATAAGTGTTTGTTTAGTGACATCCAACTCGTATCCTGCTAAGCCTATCAGCCAAACATACTTAAATTAGATTTACAATTTTTTTGGGTATCTCAAACTTAATTAAAATTCCATATAATTTGTTTAATTTAACTGAATCATAGGCCTTTTTAAAATCTATGTATAAAATGAACAGATTTGGTATAATATTCACATATAAAAGATTTCCAGACAATTGAAGAGACAGTTTGTGGCAATGGAGAAATGGTTTGTGGCGTAAAGTTTGTAACTTAGATGCTATAACATCAAGCACACAAACTCATCAACGAATTTGAACACACAGGTAACTATAAAATTGTAACTAAGCTGATTGATACATTTTATCTTTTTAAATCAATAAATATTTAAAATAAGGATAGTAAGGCCTAATGTAAGGTTCAGAGATTCTATTTAAAGTGACATCAACACTTTCAACAACAAAATAATAGATAAAAAAAACTAACATGAAAAACTTAATCTACTTTAACATTATTTTGGAAGTTTTATTTAAAAATTATTTAAGTCTAGTGATCTAACCCTAATAAAATACTTACTTGAAGAGTTCAATATGTTTGGTTTCCTAGCAGTAAATGAAACTCTTCTTTTTGGCGGCATTCTACCTAGAAAATAAGTACACAAATTTACACACGTGATTACATTTTTATAACTTTTTCAAGACAATCTGTTTCTATAAATGTCTCATGTGGCCATGGGGTGCGAAAAATCTTAAATGGCGTTATTCCATGTGAATTCAACAAACACTCCAACCTAACATTTTTTTATTATGTTGAAACTTTGCAAGGTTGATCATGATGACTTATGAACATATGACAAAGTGTAGTTATCTAGGTTAAAGCATTCTAGAGTTTTAAAATTTAGGAAGAATGTTAAATTTACATTTAATCTCAAGTAATGAAATATTTAGAGCCCTAGTTAAGATACAATGATCAAATATTCACAGTTTTAGAGCTGTTGGTTCAAGCTATGAATAAAAACAATTTAAAAAAATGTAAATTGGTGAATTTAAGGGTGATAAAAATATAATTTGAATATTTTCAAAAGCTGTATGCTATAGAATGTTCTTAGAAAGTATGGTGTGTATGGATGGTTAGTAAATGCAATTATGGTGATGTCTGATGGAAGTAAAGTGTGCATTAGGGTGAATGGAGCTTTGAGAGAATGGTTTGGCATTGAACAGGGTGTTAGACAAGGTTGTGTTATGTCTCCATGGTTGTTTAATGGGTTCATGGATAAGTGTATGAGGGATGTTTGTGAGGACGCGGTTGGTGTAGAAATTGACATTGTGAATATGAGAGTGCTGCTACATGCAGATGATGCCGTATTACAGGCTGAGAGTGAAAGTGACTTGCAGAATGCATTAAATTGTTTGAATGTGGTGACGTGCAGAATGGATCTTTGTATGAATGTATCCAAAACTAAAATGATAGTTTTTGTGTATCTGGGCAAAATGTTTTATAAAAATAGGAGTATAGATGGTGAAATTGGTAGATGGGTGAATGCAGCTCGGAGAGTAGCCTTGTTGGATGTATGTGAGCAATTGCAAAGAATGTAGTAGTATTGAAAGAGGCAAAGATGGCAGTATATAAAAGTGTGTTAACACCAACATTGTTGTATTGATGTGTGTGGGCTTATCAGGAGAAGTGCAAGAACAAAGTGAATGTTGTTGGGACGAGATATCTAAGAAATGTATGTAAAAAGAACTCGTATGGACAGAGTTAGTAATGAATGGGTGCTAAAGGAGTGTGATTTGAAAAGAAATCCAATAGGCCAATGGGAAAAAGGGGTTTTACGTTGGTTTGGTCATGTTGAGAGAATGAGTGTGGATCGAGTGATGAAGCAAAATATATTAATTATGGAAGAGTGTGGATCTAAAGGAAGGGGGTAAGCCATGTAAGATGTGGTTAAATGTTATTGACAAATTTGTGAAAAAGGGAAATATTAAGAGTTTTAACAATTAAAGAGCATGTATAGGCCTATCTCTTTGTATGAAGCAGAGGTAGTATACTAGGATAGGGAAGTGTGGTAAAAGTTATTGAGGATAGATTAAGTACAGAGTTTTAATTACATATTTTGAGGGTTTTTTAATCAAGAGACGACCTTACTTTTATAGTGTTTAAGTAAGAGAAGCATGTCCTGAAAGACCAATCAGACGATAAAGGCAAAAAAGCCCCGAAATGTTTCAAATTTCATCCCGGCCACCTTGCCAAAGTCCATTGAAGAGGCTTATAGAGCCCAACAAAAAGTGTACAGTTGCCTTTTTTGATGGTAAAGGTGAAATTGGATGTGAAAGTAGTAAAAAGTTTTATCCCAAATGTTATGGTTCTATCAACAGCCAGCCGGCCCTTTCCCTCGTATTTGTTTGGTAAGCAGTTCTGTACTAGCCCTCCCTTGAATTGGGGGAAATCAGTTAATAATACAAAATCTGCTGCATGGTTTGATTGAGCGAAATTAAAAAATGAGCTGGTTAGATGTGTGTGTGTGTGTGCGCTTGTGCGTGTGTGTGCGTGTGTGCATGTTTTTTTATTTGAAAAATGTTATGATACATATCAATATGTTGATATAGGCCTATATACGATGTAGGCTACATCATATATATATATATATCGCCGATATTTTTATCAGGGTGTCCAACCAAATTGTATTTTAAAAATTCCCTGACTTTTACATGCTTTCCAGATAAAATTTACAACTTTTAAATTCAATATGAATTACAAACATTATTTTATTAAGATTGCAGCTTGATATATTTTTATACACATAGGGGCTAAACACGCTGAAATTATGTCACTCTATGAAGGGGTTCAAGGGTATCAGTCTAAAGCAATGGTCTGTTTGGTGGTATGATCTAAGTTATATATTAGTGAGCTCATATTCAGAGATTAAAAAGAGTTCCTTACAGCTGAATAATTTAAAATTATTGTGAAACACATTCTTTATCAGTTTCTTCTTCCTATGACATAATCGAATTATAACGCAAGCACATATAAACATGCCTCAATGTTGGTTTAAGATATGTGGTAGAAGGGTGTAAAGAGATAAAATCACATATTCTGACCTTGAGAATTAAGATTATTATGTTCAATTGTGTTAAAAGAGATTTGTGATGTGTATTAACTGGAAGAAAAATGTTATTTTTACTACTATTGCAAATAAAAGTTGTGTATTTATAGTGAATTTGTAAAAATTCAAGAAAGTCAACCAAGTTCCCTGACTTGTCCATGTTTACCTCACCAAGCAAATTCCCTAGCTTTTTCCTGCATTCCAGGTCGCTGGACACCATGATTTATATCAATATAAATACCATGATATTTTCTAAGCCTGTCCGCTTTCCCATTTCTCTCCACACTCACTAATACTTTCTAAATAAGGCTAAGTTTTGGAAGAATAAAGTAAAAGGTGGCAACATAGAAATGTTCCCAAATGCATTTGCAACCCAAAATAAAGTGATAAAACCACTTTTTCAAGAGCACCTTGAGATGATGGAGAAAATAAGGCAGTATTTTACTAACATAGTAATGGAGTCATATGAGTGGCTCAGAAATCCTTTCAACAGTAGGCCTACAGCACAAAATAAATTAAATCTGAGTTTCAAAGAAGAGGAATTTTTTGAGATTACAAATAGTATTTTAAATTAGATTAATTTATTAGGAAATTACTCTTAATGAATTTTGGATATACATTAAAGATGAGTATCCTCATGTGTATAACAAAAAAAGTTCTTATAATTCTTGTACAATTTTCTACGTCTTATCTGTGTGAGCTCAGGTTTTCAACACTCACCATTATGAAAACTGTGAAAAGAGAAAGGTTATAAAAATTGATGAAGAAATGTAAGTGTGCTTATCCACTTTTTCTCCAAATATTAAATAAATTTGCCTCTTAAATTAAGGGCACGTGTTTCATTAAGTGTGGGAAATTAGATTGCCTTTTTGTTTAAAAATCATTGTTAATATAGTATTGACAGATAGTTTACTCAATTAGCCTACTTATTTTTGCTTTACCGAGTGTTTTTGACTAAATTGATAGCTAAGCCTAGTGTATGAATTGTAACTTATTTAATAGGTTTACAAGTGTTGTGTTGGATTGCAACGCAATTAGTCATTCTAAATTTTTCTGTAAACAAGTTTATAGACCACATTTCTTTAAGTCTCTTTCTATTTTTAATAAAAGTACTGCACTTGTTTTATCAGCTCTCGCATCGGAGTATTAAATAACGTCAGTGGAAACTGCTAAAATGTAGCTTCTTCACATTTAAGATCAAGGGTAAAACAATCCTATGCAGCCAGCCATGGCTAGCGTTCTATGTATCCTAAAACATTAACATAAAGATTTTTTTTTTAATATTCATTTATGGTTAGGCTACCAAGTATCAAGTTGTGCTTGAATAAATAATCTACCCAGAGCTTCGGTCATTCAATTTTATCGATTTTTCTATTTGTATATTTGTTTCTGCAAGTTGCTTGGTGGTGTGTTATAGAATGAATTAGGTAAGTTTTCTAAAAAAATATATTATGATTTAGAATTTTTAAACATTACCTACCTGTTATGTTATAATTGTAAATTTGCTTAGCTTATGTTATATGTAGAGGCCTAAGTGTTAAAAAAACATTAGATTTCTAATGATTTGACAGAGAAAAAAAAAATAATTCTGCCCTCGGCTTGTACTATCCCTAGTCAATAATCTGAACACTGTTCTTGATTCCTACAAATTAGCAATACATGCCCTGTCCACCTTGATTTGTGAAATTTGATTATCATAACAATTTCTTGATGAGTAGGGCTTAGACGTAGAGGACATGCAAGTAATCATTTTGTAACCTGTAAATTAATTTTAAACGTTAAGTATGTAAGTAGTAAAATATTGAAATGTAGGGAGATTGAGACACCAACCTCCAACCCCCCCTCCCGCCCTCTAAGGCTTTGCCTTCAACTGCTTTCAATCCCAACCCCTAAGGAAAATTACCTAGGTAATAATCTCTCAATTTTTTCGTAAGGTACCAAACATTTAAACATAATTATCACTTTTTTAACATGGCTACTCAAAATGAGAAACGAGAAATTACTGCAAACTAACTCAAATCAATACGCCATCACGTTCTTAAAACATTACTTTATGTTTAAAAAAATTACTCACGTTTGTTGAATAATTAGTGTTATTAATCAAGAGTACACTGTGATAAAGTATATAAGTAAATGAAGCTTTTAGAAAACATTGAGTTTGAAAAAACAAACTTATGGTTTTCCAATCCAAAGAGCATCACTGTAATCAATTGGTCAAAGGGATCAAATACCAAATCCAATGACCTCTTTACAAATAGGACAGAAATTTTTAGGCAACATTTTCCCATTCTTGTTTGCACAAGACTGTTTAGCAGAGAAGGAATCTTGAGGGTATTACTTTCTTTCTTACACACATACAAGGCAACGTGGTATTTTGACAACGCTCGCTAATTTGTATGAATATGAGATACATCAATTCACTGTATGTTTAGTTAAATGAAATGAATTAGCTGATAAAAGGTTTGAATAGCATAATTAAGCTCCAAACTCATGACTTGTTTCTTTAAATAAGTTGATGTAGAATGCTAAAGTAATGTTTGCTACAGGGCTATAACATAAATAATCAGTCGTTTATAATCAATATATAGTGAATAGTGTACAATGCACAAAGAAGAGCTAACTTAAACTTACTATACGTTATGCATGATGCTACAGGAAATGTCACTGGCTTTTATGGAAATCAAACGGCAAAGTTTTTAAATATTGATGCAATTCTTGTAATCTCAAACCATTAATCAACCAGAAACAATGTACAATCATACGTAAGTTTAGCTATAAGCCTATTCCCAGCAATGCTATAAAATTAGGCAATACCATCATCAATAGAGTAACTAGTGCGAGATACTTAGGGCTAATTATTGATCAAAACATAACGTGTGATTACAAACGGGAAAATGTCACCTATATCATGAAAAACCATTCCAAGGATAGTAATTGTTTCCTTGCAATATAAAGGGTTTTATTCTGTTACTCTGTGGTTCCCCCCCCCTCCCCCCCATAACCATACAGAGTAACAGAATAAAAAGTGTTATGTTTCTCCTTTTTCCTATCATTTAGACAATCGTAATTATTAACGCTAAGAAAAAAAATCGTGAATAACAAACAAATATGGTTATCAAATGGCATTTCAAGCATGAACACAGGGAATAATTACTGTCATCTGCTTGTTGCAATACCAAAAAACCTTCAGTGGTGATAGAATGAAAAAATAAAGAAAAATGGTTTGGCTAGCTCAAAAATCGGCAAACATTCTATATATCTTCTAGGGCATTCCAAATATTTTAAAAAAAAGTTTTAACTTAAGACTTCTATAATTATATTCTAGGTAATCTAATTTACAAAAAAAATATGGTAAACACTTCTTAAACGATTTTAGAGGCATCCAACTTTAAAAATTTACTATAGGACTACTTCAAATAGCCTATAGAAGGACCCACATTTTAAACTATTTCGAGGGGAGTGCTATTCTAAAACGCTTTTAAAAGAGTATAATTTTTAAAAACTCTCCAAATGAGGTCCACTACAATTTTCTAGCTATAACTTCGGGCTAAGAGAGGTAGAAAATTCCCAAATAATTTTTTATTACTTGTAGCCCGCCCCTTACCCCACTTTCACAAATAAAATGCCACCTCTTCTGTATATAAATATTAATGTTCTTGTGTCTTAGGGTTTAATAGTTTTAACATCATGTCATAAAAAGGGTGACCTGGCGGTCTAGGGGTAAGGTGTCGGACTTCTGTGTTGGGGGTCTGGGGTTAAATCCTCGGTATCGGTATGGATTTATCTGATTGCTAAACCCTTCCTTCCCCTCTGACAAGTCGTGTATTATTCCCAAATTGTGAATGTGGAAAATGCCAGGCCTCCACCATGGTTCGGATCCCACGTTAATCTATAGGTCCTGTTGAAAATGGTTATATTACATCAATTAACGGTTTGAATGCACTGTTCATATTTAAACACAAAAGAAGATTGTTCATGATTGCTTTTATACTTTAGAGAATTAATAACACAGATCATCCATATATATTTTGTTGTGTAGGAAACAGCAGAGCAGATAAAACACAGTGGAACATAAAGAAGTCATTGTCTGTCTTCTTGTTGGTCAAGGTTCACCTACAAAATGCTCTACTGAGTGGATGGAATTATTCAAGTCCCAACATAATATGTTAGGAAGCCTTGCAGTAGCATAAAGAACAGGGAGAACAAACACTAGATAGTTTACATGACGTCATAATAGTGAACAGGGAGAACAAACACTAGATAGTTTACATGACGTCATAATAGTGAACTGGGAGAACAAACACTAGATAGTTTACATGAACTAATTATATATAAGGATGAGAACTCTTGTTTTATTTCCGTAGTTCCTCTCTTGCGTGATAGTGGGCATGATTCTGAAGTCAAAATTATGTTACAAAATAACTTATTTGCATTAACGCCAATTTATTATAAAAATGAGACTGTCTTCTGACATACTTGATAAGAATTTAGTTCTTTAAATAAACAACGACATTTAAAAGTTATTAAAATTAATATTTTAAATTATATTACAGTTCTATATTATTAAAGAATCTTATCAATACCTAAGTGTTAAAAATTAAGTATTCATTACTATTCAATAACGTGCATCGCTTACAACGTTGAATGAATGTCTTAAGTTCACCTTCAAGGTTTATTTGAGGTGATTTTTTCAAGATATTCTCCCACACTCCCTTCACGAACATGCGCGTAATTTAATCTAAACTATACCTTCCCTCTTAATGTAACTAGCCTTGTTAGATAATGAGATGCGGTGTAAACACAATAATAGTTTAGTTACTAATGTAAGTGTGTCTTGTATTTCTTTGTATATGTTTGTAAGATATGTTTGACTACAATAACAACTGCCACGTCGGCATTTCCAAGGAAATGAAAATATTTGCTGCGGAACGGGTTGTGTTGTCTCTTCTAGGGCAAGCACTGATGGCTTGTTTTAACTTATTACCATCACTAAGTGAACGTTATGTGTCAGAGTCTGGCGGCGTCACAATGTGTACTTTACAAGTGGAGAGAAGAGCATTGCTTTTGTTATCTTATAGCAGTGCGAGGTGAGGGATGGCACTTGAGAGTCCCCTTTTTTACTCTCAATCTCTTCCATCTCCCGCAGAAAGTAGAACAAACTGGTTCATTCACTTTTATAGCCAGGTCACGTCAACTGTTCACTGGTGTTAGTAGTTGTGTGACTTTAAACCTCGAATAAAACATTAAATTAATAAATTGGGTCCGTGTCCCTTAACCTATAGTTAGTGGAAGATAGTTGGTCTGGGATTAAATGACATATTATATTTCAAATTATAAAACAGTCTAAATAAGCAGGTGAATAAATTCGGTTATGCTTCAAATGAAGATAATATATTATTTTTACTCTGCTTGGTAAATATATTAGTTTACAAGTTAAAATAACGAGAGAGAAGATTTATCAGATTAGTACCTAAAGTTTTCCCAGAAATATTGATAATCCTCAAAATTAAGTAAGTAAAAATGACCCCACTAAATTATTGTGCTGCCCACCCCATTGAATATAATAAACACCTTTTGTTTAGTTTAGAGTTTATATATTTACTTGTGTTAATATATCTAAATATGTGGAAAAGTAAACTAGAGGTCAAGTTTGACATATCTAAACATGTGGACAAGTGAACTAGAGGTCAAGTTTGACATATCTAAACATGTGGAACAAGTGAACTAGAGGTCAAGTTTGACTATTCTGATTATTCCTGTGACAGGGATAGTGCAATTCGAAACCCGGCTAAATGTATTAAAGGTATTTTATTCTCCTTTGAAATATCTGGATACATTTCGTCTCAATTATAAGGTTCTCACTCCTATCTCAATTATGTAAATATGTGCATAGCCTGGACGTGTAACAAGTGGGATAAAAGCATTTTGCATTGTATATATGTATACACAATATTTAAATACGTAAATATATATAAATATAAATATACATATATATATATTTCACATTTAACTGCTCTAACATTATTTTAAGTGAACTACGGTGATTTTTAAATCAGACATCCACATAATTTTAATTAAAAATAAAGCTTTTTTTTTTTGCAATATGTATACGTTTAATTTTCATATTATATCATTAAGATAATTAAATGTACCTGCAAACCCAGATATTAATCCCTATCTAGTTTTAGAAACAAGTCAAAATCGAACCTAGCCTTAGTTAGGGCTTGAGAGCTACCCCTTTTCTCAAACTCCTCTCCCTAGCGTGATTTAATACGTATGGTATGGTAGTAAGGCCCAAAATATACCACACCTTGAGCGTACCCTTGCTAGGGGCTTGCCTGTCCATACACAAAGTACAAACCGTTAACGATAAGCCATACCTATGCTTGCTAGGCAAGCCATTCACGTTGCATTGTGGGTAATAAATTGGGGAATCCAAGTATCGACAAAAATGGTCAACCACGCAAATGTTTGCGCAATAACCTGTTACCAAGCCAAGACACTTTTAGTGAGTCTTGCTTGGGTAGTCATAAAATTTTTTTGTAAATATAAGTAATCAAATTGAATATTAGATTGTTTTAAACCTACAGCAATGGAGTGGGAAGATTTGGATGACATTTACAATGCTTTAGATGGACTGGTTGTATTTGAGGAAATTGCTACGAAATGGTTACCAAAACGTTATTTATGTGATGTTGATAATCCCGTAGAACTGTATAGCAAAGAATAATTTCATCTATGATTTCGGTTCAGCAAGTACAATGTTTTAAATGTTCTACATCCTTTAGTTGAAGAATATTTTTTTTAAACGACCAAAGGTATACCCTTACTTCAATTTTATTGGTAAAAATTTATAAATGAGGAGTTTATTAGCAATACGATGATGGGAAGATGTGCAACACCCAATAAAATGTTAAAATTTTAACCGGAAGTCGAAATTTTAATACGATTTTTTGACCATTGTGGACCCAATATTGATATTTTTATTGGTCCAAACATATAAATTAGGCCATTAATTCTTTAAAAATAAATTTATAAATTTAAAACCAGGACTCAACAAATGTTTTATGTAAGTATAATGCAATTTATGCTTGGGTTTGCTAGTGTATATTATTTAGTTTCACATATTATATTACGAGTTTTGAGTAAATATCTCCATTGTTAAACAATAGAGCTAGAAAGTCCGTGCGGAGCTGTTAAACTCACGTATTGCTTAGCTAAGCAACGAACGCTACATACGATTGATATTCTGTGCAGGTCAGGTTGTCTAAAGTATAAGTATAGCACTGTAGGAAAATTACATAAAAGTACTTGAAAAAAGAGGACAAGTATTGGCCAAGCTTTTGTAGACAATTGGGTACTGATGTGGGCACATTTTGAAGATTTGTAATTCCTGAAAGACTAGCTCACTATTCGTGCTATGGGCCGGAGAACGGATCCTCCTCAAAAAATACATAAAGAAAGGCAAATTCGTCAAGAAATGCCAGACGACAACATTTTTCTATATCAACGGGAAGAAGAGCGACCCGTAGATTAAGGAGTGGAGTTTTTTAGTGTTGATTAACCTGCTAACTTACCTTGGTACCTCTGAAAAAGTCTGGCATCACTCACAAAGAAGAATCACCCATCACCAGCACAACAACGTCCAAAGCATTTCAAAATAACGTCCCTGCAAAAAAAAAAAAATGGCCCAGCCAGAGCAATGGTATTCAATCTGGGACACGAATAACCCTAGTGGTACGCGAATACATCTTAAGGGTTGTCTAAAATTTAAAATTTACATATCCTTTAAAACTTATAATTTAATACATTTTTATGTAGTTTATTTTAAAATAGCAGAAGTACCTGGTTTCCATTGCGTGGCTACCCCTAGACACATTTTTATTTTCTTCAAAAATACATTAAAAAAAGTGTCATTTTATTTCTTCCTACCCAATTTTTTTTATTAAGAATGCACATGCTCGTCACAAGGGTTACTAATTATTAAATTGCTGACCTCTACGTAGGGTAGATACCACGCAACGTTCATGACAAACAAATTTTCATTTTAATAATATAGATTTAGATTATAGTATATGTATATCTTGCATTATGCAACAATAACTTTGGGGGTACAAGGTTGAGGATAAATTATATCAGGGCGTATGCGAACTAAAAAGGTTGAATCTCAATGAGTTAGAGAAAAGAATGTTTTTACAATACACAGCGTGAGTAAAGAAGATACTACGAGATATGTGCGGAATTTAGACTACCATTTTCTGGTGAGCCTTTTACCCTTTCTGAGAACTGTCATACCACACAGAAATATGGCGGTCAGAGATGTGTTCTTTTAGAAAGTGTGTTTATAACAGGAAAATTATAATAGCTCAAAAAGTGGAAAACAATTGGAGATATCAACCATTCCCGAGGGCTATCAAAAACTCTTCCCTTGTTACACAAACTTGGACAGTATTTAACACATTTTATGCCTAATTATATGCTATTTAATATTAATCTCTATATTCTTTTTTTCATTGATAAATGTTACTGCACACAATTTTTCAATTAATGCTACTTATTGATCATTGTTAAGTTTTTTACATTATTATCTTTCAGGATAATACTCTTTTCCATTTGAAATGAAACTAAATAATACAAGTGTGTCATACATTTACTATTGATTTTAAGAATAAAACTGCTTTTAACAAATTAATGTTGAGGTAATGTTATAATAATTTTTCATTTTATAATTTTATATTATTATGTAGAAACCATATACGTCAAACTCGATTTCTACATGCACTGTTGACGAAGTTGTGTAAGAAATTTAACTGTCTTAATTTTATATAATTTACACTTGTCTCAAATTAACCATAAGTTTCACTAATACAAAAAATATCTTAAGTTTGATTGCGTTGAGATTATTGGTGAAATTTTCTCAAGGAGATGATAAAATATGTCTGGAATCATTCTACAGTATTCAAATAATTTTTCTGTCTGCTTAGTGAAATCCTGGACTATGGGGCTATATTCTTCAACGTCCTTCCTATCTTTAAAATAATCGCTCACCCATATTTCCCTAAACGGTTCCGCATACACTATTATAAACTTCAACACACCATTTACCATCCCAAACTGTTCTTCGTCCAATGACTACATCTTGAAAACTCAACTGGAAATGGCTACAAGTACACTCTTTCTCAAACAAATACTCGCGCAAGCTTGCATTCAATGTAAACGTAGCCTTTGACGCAAAGCAGATGTCACTTTTCGCTTGAAGGGAATAGCAATTCATATGTTACCAGAATTATTAATCTGTTGACCCATGATGCTTTGCATTGTTAACCAGAAACAGTTGAATGTCTACTACAGCAAGTGCGTTAGAACATGGATCTTGTAAACAACATGTCAAACTAAATAATTAATGTTGTGAGTCAAATAAGTCATTCGCTAATCTCTAGAAATGTTATACTAGAAATAGTACTGGATTTAAACATTTAAATCATCCCATAGGTTTTTGTAGTAAAACTCTTAAAATTGTTTTCCAAAATCTAAGTAGTAATTTAATGTATTTAGGCTTAAAACGAAACAGTCATTATATTTATAAAGGTATATAATTAAAATTTCCCGCACTAACATCTAGCCGCTTTGATTAGGATGGATTGATTAAATTGTTCCAATAATTATTAAATCAGTAACTTGTGTCTTTAAAGCGAGGATGTCACACACAAATCTCAAACAAACGGAACATGAGCATTAATCGCTCGGCTCCAGTTTATTACACAGTGACTGTCCCGAAGTAAAACGCTCAGTCTATATGATACCGTGTTAAAAAGCTGTGCCTCAAGGGTCCTACCGACTATCAAGAGTAAATCCCCACAGAATTTACCCTTGAGCTAAGGATCTTGAAAACCAGACCCTTTCAGCAGGACTAAATCCTAGCAATATTTTTGAAGAGACAAATAAAATTAATCCAACTTAAGCTTGACAGATATTTCAAGAAAAGCTCTGAATAATGACGTCTCACGCCTGAACTATAAGAGTCAAATCTAACATTTACTTTGATCACGTTAATGAATTATTTCTTTAGAATGGTAATTTACTTCATATAATTAACTTAATAATTCCTTTAGACAAAATGAAAACAGAATTTGAAAGTGAAACAACTAATCTTCGGCGCACCCGCATGGTCTAACGTGCTACTCTCATGTTGTACTAGGCTGCCAAAGATGGGGTGATAGGGGTTCTATCCCGGTCGAGTGCACTGAGGGTGGTTTTTCCTAAATGTTCTTCCACTTGGCCTTCAAACAAATTTAGGTGCACTTCCTCTAAATTAAAGTGTACTAATCCCTAACACATTAGTGTAGTTATTACATATGCGTATAGCCCGAAAGGGTAATAAAGCGCGGTGCTAAACAAAACAAAACTGTGCGCGCGTGGCCACGCCCTACTGAAATTATCAGAACGTCACTATACCTACTTGACGTCACAATATTCCGTGATTCGTACAAACTGAATGACTGGCCGAAAAAAAATATTTTAACTTATATTTAGGTTGAACGAAATATACATACACAGCTGCATATACTAAACTGAAATATAGACATACCCGAAAAATAAACAAGCTTAAGGCCCCCAACTACTCCAACCGATAAATTTACTTGCTTTAAGACATAATAATGGAAACACCACAATTTAAGGTTCTCGCCTATTGAGGCGAGAATTGCAATGGCGAACCATGTTTTGGTACACTCTTTCAAAAATGTCAGACCTCATTTGGATTTTTTCCCCCTGCGGTGAGAATACATGCTAGCAGATATTCCTCAGCATCGACAGGGGTTTCGTAAACCAGGCTTTTCATGTGGCCCTACAGGAAAATGTCTGGTGGAGCATGGAGTCCGGGGAGCATGGAGTCGTTTTACTGGTCCCCCTCAATCAATCAATCAATCAATCTGTCCCCAAATACCTGGCTGGTGTAGTCTCAGATGGCGAGTGAAAAGTGTGGTTGTGCACCGTCTTATTGTAATCATGTATGTTGACGAATTCGTAATGGTACATCTTCCAACAATTCAGGTAATACTTCTTGCAGGAACATCAAATAAACGAGACCGATGAGACAGGGTGGAAGAAGGACCGGACAAAATAAACGACCATCTATAATACCAACCCTCACGTTGATGCTGAACTGCTGTTGGAATCTAGTGGAGTGAATGGCGTGAGGATTTTCTTCGTCCCAAAACATGGCAGTTTCGGGAGTTGAAAATGCCTTCCCTGTTGAAGGAAGCTTCATTAGTAAACAGAATAAGCCGTAAAAATTCAACCTATAACAGACAGCGTTACACAAGCCAGCGAAAAAAGTTAACTCGTCAAGGGAAATCGTTTGGATTCATTTATTGAACTATCTGCGTGTTATTTATGTGGAACCTGCCAGACGCTCATATGATTTAACACCCATTTCACGTCAAATAGTTCAGCTGCTAATGGATGGGCTATGTTCAAACCTAATAAGCACTTCTTCTTCAAATCGTCCAATACGGAGGTTTCTCTTAGACCCACGGTTCACCCTGTTGACTGTGAACCTTCCTGTTTCCCGCAATCGTTGAAAAACTCTGGCAAAAAATACTTTATAAAATGGAGTTGGACGATTTGGAAAACGGTTTGTATAAAGCCAGCTAGCAACCCTACCATTACAACGAACTTAGCCGTACGTTAACACCATGTTAGCGTGATCGATAAGAGTATAGTCATTCTTGATCTACTGTGATTAAACGTTAAGAGAGATCAGGGAGTTCTAGAAAAGGGTTTGATGTTTGCAGTGATCGTTACATTGTTCGAGTCACCTCACGTGGCCATGACGTGGCAAATCCAACGCTTTTTAAAAAAAAATACAATGCACAAGCGGTGCGCTTCCGTACACGAGTTCCTTATTAAAATTTGGTCTACGTTGAACCCCTTACATACCCTATAAGTTTGTAATCTATATTCATTTTAACCATGTATAATATGACTTATGTTACAAAGGATTTTCGACTTTGTGGACTTGGCCGGTATTATCTGGAAGTCTTTTTCTCGTTCATAAAATATTTAATATTTCCCTATGGTCTGGTCTGCAAACCACTGTTTGAAACCCCTGATTTAAAGGCTGGTCATAAGAGCGCATTTGGATACTCCTCTTTTCGTTCAGAGGTTATGTGAGTAACTCTGACCCCTTGTTACAATGATACACTGCGATGGGAGGAACACGCAGGAAATAAAGAGAAAGCAAAGCTCAGTGGAATGATCGTGGTAAAGTAGGTTTATAAAATATTTAACAAATTTTCATCATCAAAATTAACTGCATTATTCTTATCATCTGCTTGACATTGATGGCCTTTGATTGGTCAAAAGTAATAGTTACAGATCATAAATACGTGTGAAAATCTGAAAGTTAGTTTAATATAATTATTTTGTTACAGTTGAATACGCTGTTCAAAATGTTCATATTTAATTATGTACCCCACGCTTATATTTCTAATAACTAATAGGAGCTTCAACATCTGGTGTCCGTTTACGAGGCTACCTCTCTATAGAATAACAAACACTCTAGCCTGTCCTACTAGAGGAAGTGGAAGCGAGGTAGAGAGAGAGGGAAGGCGTTATTGCATGTTTGTATTTTCACTGGTTCAATTTGAGGGGGGGAGTAAAATACTTGTCTCGCTACCGTTAGTTCCTCTTTATTAACTCCTTCAAGTAAAGATAAAACCACAGAAGGCATAACCCACTTCATTGGCCATGTGGTCTAATACACTACCCTCGTAGTAGACTAGACTGCAGATGACGGGGAAGTCAAAAGTTCGAATCTCTGTCATGTGTACTTAGGTTGGTTTTTCCAAAATGGTTTTACACTCTTCCCCGTACAAATATGGGTACACTTCCTATAAATTAAACATTCCTAATCACTAAAACCATTAGCGTAATTAGTACATATGCTTATAACCCAAACGAGTAGTCAGAGGCAGTTTTAAAAATACAACAAAACAAACAGAGCGTATAACAATAATAATTAAGTGGAACTTGGGTGATACAGAACACTGGGGTTTCAATATTTTTACAAACAATATCTTGAAATTAATATTTTGTACGGATTGTGTTCCATTCAGAAATATTTTCCAATTACGTATTGAAAGATTACACCAATCTACGGACTCAAGTAACAGGAGCTTTTGACTCAGCGCACCAATTCTCTATCACTAGAGTATCCAGGTTCAGTCCATGCCGGGGCTCCTACATCATTCATTATTTAAAGACAGTGTCTATGAGGACTCTATCAAATATAATACAGCCATAGATATAATAGCTATCTGAAACATAGATGTCCGGGGTTCAATGAGGATCTAGAGCAGAGGATAGGTCAGTGATTGAACATTGGTACACTAAATTAATGATTTCAGGTTTGATTCCCGTGTCTGTGACGCATATTGTAGGGTAGGCCTACAATAATTATAGCAGACAGGTGATAAAATAAAAATGCTTTATCAATTTAATTATGATCCTATTTAGTATTCTATATTTTGCTGTTACTTTTTAATACGTATTTACAAAGTTGTTTTACTACTAGCTACATTTCCCCTCCGAACCACGTCTTACTACCAGTCACGGCTGTACCAATTTAAATTGAGCTGATGGGGTAGGGATGGTGGGATTTAGATGAAATGCGCCAGCATTCATATGGAGCTAGGTCATTTATTAAAAGAAAAATCTGTCACCTCAATTACTCGTCACCAGCAAACCGTACTAGATGAGTCAGTTACAATACCTGTAAAGTCAACTCTGAGCCAGTGGTACGAGTGTGTTCATCCTTAAAAAAAATAGGAAATGTGAAGAGAGTTATCTTGATGTAGACAATATTATGTGGAGCAAGATTGATAGATTAGACCTCCAACTTTAATTTAACCCCAACCAACGTAGTTTATTACGTCACAAATAAATATCTGTCATACACCCCTGACACATTTTCTCTAGACAGTGTAAAATGACCAAACATGCAGTGAAAATTGCACATATGATCTCTAGGGATGCTGATATATGAGACATAGTTATATCATCCTCTAAACACCTCCTGCCCCCTCCCCTTCCCCCCCTACTTCAGCACTGGATGTTGAGCCTGGAGAATAGACTGCCTGCTAAGCCCAGGCCCATGTTCGCACGACAAACTACTTGATGGGAAAAGAGGTAGGGGGGTAGGATAGGGAATCAGATGAGACTCTACCCACCTCTCTGAGCTATATTGCCCCTTGTCACCCAGAAAAAAAATTGGAAAGATGAAAACTTGTCATAAGGTGACTAAAAATATATGATCTTGACCTTTTTCGGTCGTATCCTTTAAAACGTTAATACTTTCAAGACACCATTTTGATCCGCACCACTGGGCATACGGATATAGGCGTCAGTCTTGTCTTGTTTGGTTTTACGCTGACTAGTGCACAATTTTTTTAAATCAACGATTATATCAGCAAATGTCTTACACATTGACTTAATTATTCTGTGGTCGAATGGTCTAAGTACAGTCATACACCCCTGACACATTTTCTCTAGACAGTGTAAAATGACCAAACATGCAGTGAAAATTGCACATATGATCTCTAGGGATGCTGATATATGAGACATAGTTATATCATCCTCTAAACACCTCCTGCCCCCTCCCCTTCCCCCCCTACTTCAGCACTGGATGTTGAGCCTGGAGAATAGACTGCCTGCTAAGCCCAGGCCCATGTTCGCACGACAAACTACTTGATGGGAAAAGAGGTAGGGGGGTAGGATAGGGAATCAGATGAGACTCTACCCACCTCTCTGAGCTATATTGCCCCTTGTCACCCAGAAAAAAAATTGGAAAGATGAAAACTTGTCATAAGGTGACTAAAAATATATGATCTTGACCTTTTTCGGTCGTATCCTTTAAAACGTTAATACTTTCAAGACACCATTTTGATCCGCACCACTGGGCATACGGATATAGGCGTCAGTCTTGTCTTGTTTGGTTTTACGCTGACTAGTGCACAATTTTTTTAAATCAACGATTATATCAGCAAATGTCTTACACATTGACTTAATTATTCTGTGGTCGAATGGTCTAAGTACAGTGATATTCAACCTGGCGTATGTGAAGAAGTCTTAGGGGGTAGGCCTACGTAATATATATATATATATATATAATCTCATGATAAACACTGAATAATTATGACCGGATTTAGGTTTAGCCATAATTGACCCGGTCGTAAGAACATGTGATCTGGGAGCGGCAGTTTCTCTGTCTCTCCTGGATGTAGATGATTGAATATGTATAGCTTGCATTACGCACCAAAAACTTAGAGGGTGCACATTTTAAGTACAATTATTTTTGGGGGTACGCAAACAATAAGGGTTGAAAAACCACTGGGTCTGAGGCAAAGGTCAGCAAACATTTTGGGGCCTGATCGACTTATAAACTTATCAAAGGTGCTACGATCACCCATAATGTATCTATTCTTTCTTGATTATTTGTAGCTTACTCGTATTAATTAAACTCAATTGTTCCTCAAAGAATTATTTCCCCACCTTTCTAGAAAGAAATATATATAAAATAAGTTAAATAAAATATAATGACACATTAAAAAAATTCTTATATGCGTCCCATCATGGCTATTTTGGTCATACCCAAAATTATTTGAGAGTACAGTAATTGATATGTTTGCGAGATTAAAATACTCAAGTACCAACTTTTAATGACGATATAGCTTTATTATGGGATCGATTAATAATATGTTTGAAAAAAACCATTTGATTGCGATCAACTAGTTACCGATCCCTGGGCTAAGGCGTCCTTCTCATAATAGACTAGGCTGCCGATGTCTGTGAGATCGGGGTTTGACAGCCAGTTGGTACCATTGGGTGTATTGAGGGCCTTTTGTCCTAAATAGCTTTACCCTTTGCCTCCAAGCAAATGAAGATACACTTACACTTAGTTCAACATTCCTCATGGCTATCTTACAAGCGTAATTAGTTCAAATGTTATTAATCCAAAACACGTTGCAAAAAATAGATACAACATCCAGTTCCCAGACCCTTAAATCATCACTGTAAAAAAGGAGGTCCCAATTTCCTCTTTTGTATATTTTTTTTATCACACTGGGGATCCAATACTGAACCCTTGTGTCAGGAGACTGAGATAATATGTGGAATTCCTTCGAGTTGAAACGCACCCTGTTGTCCACAACTTGTTGGTACGACTGTGGCTGGTTGACTTGGCACACCTCACGTACTACCAGCGAGTCATCGTTCCAATTATCCCGCCCCCTTTCCCCCTACAACCCACAACCAGACTCTTCCCGACAATCCTTCCCGCAAGGAAGGGATTAGATTAGCTGAGGTGAGTTTTGTTCGCTGTCAGACAAGGACAGATAGTCAACTAGAGTGCTGGCTAGGATTGATGGCCGTTCTTGACGCGTAGATACTCCTGATTAGGGATGGCAACGATATATCAACCTAAAAATTATACCAATTTATTTACAAAAACATCAATATATTTATATTTTAGTTTCCAATATCGATTCATTTATCGATATATTTCAGATATCGGACTACGTTTGCGAATCAAACTAAATTGAAGGATTTTATTTTCTAAGTTTAGCCTATATTAGCTGAGTCAATTTTTACTTTTATTTTACTCCTTGAAGAGAGAAATATTGTTATCGTCAAAAAAAATTAACTACAAGTTTTTGATAGATGTCGACTTTTCATGACACACTGAAACCGAAAATGGCCCAGAGCAGCAACCAATTGACCTATCGGGCTAAAACTTGGTAGCTAGGATTTTTGTAAAGTTACCCTGATATATTTTTGTAATTAGATGGCTTCCTCCAAAGTTAATGGTAGTTTACAGAAGAGAAAATATAGACAAAATAAATTTTCTTGAAATACACTTTAACGATTTTATTAAATTTCGTATCTAGGCACTGTTTACGTCCTTTGGAGAAATTAAACTAAAGTGGAAACTTTAAAGCTTATTTCGATTGCATTCATCTCATTCAAATAGTTAGAATTATTTTGTTCATGAAAAGATATTTAATTATTTTTTAATAATAAAGGGAAAATTTTTCAAAAAGGAACAAAACTTAAAAAATTACCTTAAAGTGTAATGTTTAAGAATCGTTAAGATCATTATCTATCAATAATATGAATAGTTAATCAATATTGAATTTATCCAACAAAGACCTGTGATATTCTCCTTTTCTTCACACGCTTTATTTAATCCTGCCCCTGGAAAGGCTGATATCTCAGCACATCTCTTATGCGGCTCCTNCCTGTGATATTCTCCTTTTCTTCACACGCTTTATTTAATCCTGCCCCTGGAAAGGCTGATATCTCAGCACATCTCTTATGCGGCTCCTATCTGACGGAGTCTTCAGACTCTCAGTTGCCCCATTCACACGGGCACTGCTGGTGTAACCAGGTTTACATGGTCGTAACTAAGCAATCTCACTACCGGTACTTGCTGGGATCTCCTGTCTGACGGAGTCTTCAGACTCTCAGTTGCCCCATTCACACGGGCACTGCTGGTGTAACCGGGTTTACACGGTCGTAACTAAGCACTTTCACTACCGGTACTTGCCGGGAGCTCTTGTTTCCACGTCTTCAGTTATTACTGGAACACCCAAAAAGGAGAGCGTGGCGGACTTTGAACTGGGAGCTTATTGGTTAATCCCTGAGTGTAATATTTGTGATATTTTTTCACACATTGTATTTGGGGGTACGCAAACAATAAATGTTGAGGATCACTTGTCTAAGGCAAAGATCGGCAAACCTTTGAGGAACCAATTGACTCATAAACTAATCAAAGGTGCGTTTCTCCACTCTCTTGATTTAACAACAATAATAAATGACGTTAATAAATATACTATTGATAAAACCCTTTCATTTGATAGTTATAAAGTAGTACTATCTAAATTCAAGCATTAGTTTTAGATAAAACATTAGTTTGTATTGAAACTTTAAGGTTGGATGGAAGGCATTATGAATAATGTCTGTATTTTATAGTTTTTGTAACAAAAATGCTTTTTATGGTCAGAATAAATACAATATTTAATCAGTAGATGAATTTATTTTAGTTTTTTTCATATTGTAATTTCAAAAAATGCTGAATTCTCACTATGAGACTAGAGTGTAGTGAGTAGTATTCGACCAGAAACTTTACTATTTTACTGCCATGTCTCACTACCCCTTCTAGTTGCACGCACATGTAGTCATACTAATTACTCTAATGTGTCAGGGATGAGGAAGATGGAGTTAAGATGAAGCGTACCCACATTTGCATGGAAAAAGGTGGAAAGTAATTTAGGAAAAAATTCTTTCAGAACCCTTTAACTGGTTTCGAACCCTGATATTCCTACTATCGGCAGTTTAGTCACTCTAATATATTGTTAAAGTGACGCATTAGACCCATGTGGCCAGGGGAGTAGGTCAGAAACCTCATCTTTGGGGACTGGCGCTAAAAATACATGAGGACTGGTGTCGTTATATTTTTGCAATATCTTATAATGTTCTTAAAAATAATCAAAAACACATATCTTAATACATAATATTATTAAACAAATATTTGAATAATATTTTATTTTTGTAAATTATATTTTCAAAAAAAGAAAATTATATATAATGTCAAGCTCTTACAAAAACATTGCTTATTATTGGAAAAAAGATATGACAAAATATTATAAGGCATTGTTTTATATTCTACTGGATTACAAAATGACTGAGTACTTACTTCAATATTATTACAGTATTATTTTATTTTTTACAAAATTTCATTCACTCATACTTTCTTGATCAAGCGTTTTGCTGCAGTTTTATTTACATTATTTTTTAATAAAGACTTTTGTTCCTTTAGTTATTACCTTACAGTCGTTTGTTTACGTATAATAACGACCACACGTGAATAACAACTACAATAAACTAAAGCAACGTGGTAGAACTTTCAGACACAAATGATTTAATGTAAACATTCGGTGGCATTGAGCTAGACGTATGACATCATGACTGGTGCCGTTGCATAGTCACAACATTCCTGCAGGGCCGGTTAAAACTTCCATATCTCAGAAAATAAACATTTTTTGAATGTTCGATGACATAATACTAAGCAGCAGGAAATAGCTGAGAAATACTTAGAAGGGATCTGACTTAATTTCCTTTAATTAAAAAAAATAAATGGTACGGCGCACCGCACAGACTCTCTCTCTCTTTCTATAAACTCGTAAGATTTCTGAACGGAATAATGT
>CABFWB010001530.1:0-40114 GCA_902151455.1 Timema bartmani
CATCCGGACTAATTATCACATGATTTATCAGGATTATATTGTGATATATTGACTGTGAAAAGGATTTTGAGGCTCAAATCTCTGTAGGGTAAGACTGGGGGTGGTATTCTATTTATTTTAAAAAATATTAGGGCTGCGTCATACTACCCGTTCATGTTGTACACCTATGTAGTAACTATGCTCATGTGTTAGGGATGTGTAAGGTTGAATTTCAAGGAAGTCTACCCATATTTGCGTGGAGGGAGAGTGGAAAACCATTTATAGAAAATCACTTTCAGTAGACTCGATTGGGACTCGATCGGGTCTTGAATAGAACAGTCTAACAAGAGACTTAGACAATTTGACCACTGAAGCGGGTAGCACTGTAATATAATATATTGGTTTTTATTTTTATTAATATGAATTGGATTATATAGAATACTAGAAATGTATGTGTAGATTTTTAATTTCACCTTGTCTAGTGGGGAAAAATCATCATTGGTTTCAGGCCTCCATGATCCCGAAAAGGTTGGTAAACTCTGGTCAAGAGGTCTAGGTTTGAAACCAATTCAGGTGTTTTTAAGTTATTTTTCCTAATTGGTTTTCCACTCTCACCTCACGCAAACGTTGGCACATTTACTCTAAATGTTATTTTCCTCTTCTCCACCTCATTAATGTAGGTCTAGTTCAAATTCGTCTAGCCAGGACTGGTTGCAACAGCGAAATATCAACGAGGTTTATCGACACCTTGAAGTGCGATATTCTGGTCTATGTTGTTCCATGCCACAGCTGACTTGCGTGGGTGCGCTAGTTTATGCTGCATTGTTCCCAAGGATGTAGGTGTCTAGGGAAACGCTGTGTAGGTAATTTTCGACCGAGATTGCGCGAGAAGGGCAAACAATTGATTACGAGATCGAATTACCAAGGAAGTTCACACATGTGTGCACGAGAACTGAATCGTGTGTGAGTGAGTTTGCTGAAGGAGGTTTTATTTATTCACGGCGCATTTAGTTGATACTTGAGGCTGGGTGACTACATTCCGGTTTCGAGTCCCGGTGGCTAGTGTTTGGATACTTTGTTTTTAAATAATTCATTCATGGTATACCTTCTCAATGTAAGAGTGGTTTATCTACATTAAACCATATTTAAATTATGAATATGTTTGTTTACATTTAATAGTATGTGTGTATTATGTACTTTCCAAATACAGGTATAGTTTAGTAGACTACATGACTTACAAACTAAATTATCCACTATAGCTTGATACTGCACCTTACCTCAGTAGGAGGGCGTTTGCTTTTGTTCTAATATTCTAGGCCAGGGTTTATTTCCTGACGGGGACGAAATATAGGTTTCTTCTTCGAAGTAATAAACTAAGGTTAGACTATTTTGATTGTTTTTTATTTAATTTAAATTCACATTATGTGGTAAAGTTTCTTTGTTTGCCATAAATTCAATCTAACACGAACTATGAATTTCTTAGATTTCTTTACATACTCATACAACTATAAAGACCCACAATCCTTAGCTCTCTGAAATATTTTCTTATGAAATGTCTTATGTAATATCAGTTTAACATTGAATTAATTAGTAGTCTCTACTATGATAAGCTATGTCACTAAAAGCCAACGTTCAACACCTTCTCACAGTCAGTAACGTTTCTGTTCATGCAGCTATGTAACCGCGAACACTATTCCTCGTCAGGCCGAAATACTTCTCACTGGCCAAATTAGAGCTTCCTGTTTCACGGTGGTGAATCAAAGACGAGGGAACTAAATTTCCATGGGTGCTCTAAGATAAGGTTGGTTTGTAATCGTGTGTTGGTTGTAGAGGCTTAGGTGGGGTGGTTGTGTGGTGCGTTTGAATGATTACAGGCGTGCACACAGACTTTTAGTTGGAAAACCTGAAGACGAGGACGTTGATGAGAGGTTGTAATGATAACATATATTTGAAGGAGGTTGGCTTTAAGGTTAGAGATTGGATAATGGTGTCTTAGGATAGGGTTTAATGGTGAAAATACGTTCTGGTGGCCATTAACTTTCCAGTTCATTAAGGTCATATGGTTTGTTAATCAGTTCTTATTTTTAAGCAACCCGAAAGTTATTTTGAAATTATTTCTATCAATCCAGAGCTAGTTAGTGCTATCCACACCATCTGGTATAAATCCCATGTACTAGTAAATTTCAGAAAGTGTGGTGGTTTCCCGTTGCCATCCAAACTGAATTTCCATGAGCGACTGCGAAAGGGCCCACCAATTTTGACGGGAAAGATATTTTAATTTACCTTCCAGGGTTATTTTAATTGCCACAATCGACATGGGACCAACAGCTTTACTTCCCCTCTGAAGGAAGTTGTGCTATGGATTATTATCGCTCAAGAAAAATCTGTCGACCTCAGCTGGGTTTGAACCCCAGCATGTTGGGTCCTGAGATGAGCACTTTACCCCCAAGACCAATGAGGTACAAGATTAATCAGTTTGTGCTAATATACTCAGTTATTTCAGAATTTACACATTAAATATCCAAAATAAATAACGTAAGGCTGTAAATAAACGGTTCATTGTCCTGAAAAAAAAATTGGGTGTTTATATCGTGAATAGAGCAATGTCCACGCAAATAAAAATGAGGAAGAACATTAAGATGAACGAGTCTTAGTATGAACACCATCTTAAGGTAATTAAAGCAATTTTTATAGGAAGGGCCACTTAGAAATTAACAAACATTTATTTTTTCAGTCAACATTAATACTAATATGCAATATCATTAGTATTATTCTATTGGTAGTCTATTAGTAATATCTATCAAAAGTGATAACTATAAATCACGTGACTTGATGTATAAATACGTGAAAAATGATCTAGTAGCTTTCCTACCTAGCAGAGAAGGTCCTTAAAATGAAATTTGGATTGTACAAAACTGTTGACGCATTCTTAAACTCATAGATTCATTGATAAAATGCATTTATTTACCTAATAGTCTGAGAATTTCTACACGTAAACAGACTTTTATACTTTCTCATATCAAGAGAAAGTATTATGATCGTGAAAAAATTTATCTCGAGATTATCACTGGTCCTTAAGTTTATGCGAACATGAACCCCCCCAAAAAATGAATTCTACAATTCTGTCTGTTCCCTGGCCACGGATCTAAAACATTTGATGGATTTTGTTCAAACTATATGATTTGATTTTATAGAGCTATACAACAAAAAATTATTTTTTTTACCCTAGACAATCAATTAAGGCTAATTTACTAATGATTTACTTGCAAATTTTCTGAAAATTGATCTAACGATTTTGATCAAAAGCATAGCTAAGATTTGATTGACATGAAAAATTTCATTGTAAAATTAGTTTTTAGGCAAAAATTAGTTGAAGGATTGCAAATTATTAAAAATTCTCAATGTTTCAAAAAAAAATTAACGTTTTTTTCGAAATGTATAAATAGAAATGGTGTGGTATGAAAAATAACAATAATTGTCCGATTGATTTTGGGGTAAAAACTCATTCATGGGTAATTTACAAGTGATTGTTTTTTCAAAAATTATATTTACTATAAATTGATGGTTCCTCACGCTTCTTCAACGCAAATTATAGTACATTTCCTCTCAATTCTATTTAACATATCTCTTGCCCTTTAGTTATATCAACATTTGTGTGTATAGTGAGAGAGAAAATATATAAAATATATCTAACACCTATTCCTAAATCCGTCACGTCTTCATAGTTACTGAAGATCGAATTTTGCCAATAATTGGGAAAAATAGTGTTTTATCAATTCTCAGCACAGTCAGAACCGTTAATTAAGGAAAAATTTGCTATCGGATCTGGTAGATTGAATTATTTTCTCTTTTTATAATTAAAAACCACTGAGCCAAACCTCTAACTTATTATTTTACTTTTATAAATTAATTTGTGATAAAGCACTTGAATACGTGATAAAGAATATGATGAATTCACTTTACTTTGCTCTGGGACTGTGACTATTTTGTATTGTAAAATTGTTTTTAATTAATATTTACTTATATAAGATTTAAAAGTGTATTTTTTTGTTTAATACTACCATGAATCGCTTTAAAATGTGCATATAAAGCTTTCCCTTTTCAACACATCTTGTTATTAAGTTCAATTGCTTACGGCCAGTTATTCATAACCTCTTTAGAAGACGAGATTAGTTTGGACCAAGTCTCAAAAGATTATGACATGATATCATAATTGTAATTAAAGTTCAGTCACTTGTCCTCTGCTTTACACATCGGAGATCCCATCTTGAAAAAAAATAAAAAAAGGAGGAGGGGAAACCTTTGCAGGCAGCTTGCGCCCAAATCTCATTATGGAGTTGTAATTGGCTAGCGAAAGTATCAGGGACAGTCTAATTACTGAGCACGTCTGATTAAGGACAATAATTGTGCAATCTTTCGCGCAGCACGAGTACGTCACGTGGCGTATTGTTTGGCGCAGCAGCAGTAAGAGAGAAGGTGGTTTATACACTTCGCTCTCTCTGTAAGGTAGCAGTACTACAATGACTGATTACACCATGATCCTATCTTATCCATGACTGATTACACTATGACACTATCTTATCCCTGACCGATTACACCATGATCCTATCTTATCCATGACCGATTACACCATGACACTTTCTTATCCATGACCGATTACACTATGACACTATCTTATCCATGACCGATTACACCATGACACTATCTTATCCATGACCGATTACACTATGACCCTATCTTATCCATGACCGATTACACTTTGACACTATCTTATCCATGACCGATTACACCATGACCCTATCTTATCCATGAACGATTACACTATGACCCTATATTATCCATGACTGATTACACCGTGACCCTATCTTATCAATGACCGATTACACTATAACACTATCTTATCCATGACCCTATCTTATCCATGACTGATTACACCACGATCCTATCTTATCCATGACTGATTACACTATGACCCTATATTATCCATGACTGATTAAACCATGACATTATCTTATCCATGACTGATTAAACCATGACACTATCTTATCCATGACTGATTACACCATGACCCTATATTATCCATGACTGATTAAACCATGACACTATCTTATCCATGACTGATTAAACCATGACCCTATATTATCCATGACTGATGACACTATGACCCTATCTTATCCATGACTGATTACACTATGACCCTATATTATCCATGACTGATTAAACCATGACCCTATCCTATCCATGACTGATTAAACCATGACACTATCTTATCCATGACTGATTACACTATGACCCTATCTTATCCATGACCGATTACACCATGACCCTATCTAATCTATGGCTGATTACAATATGACCCTATCTTATTTTCACCATAGTGTAAGATTGCCACTGTACCAATCAGGGTAAATACAGTGTGTAAAGGTTCTTATTAACTTAATGTGGTGTATACAATTATGATCCATAACACTGATTTAAGAAAGTTATAAACTAAATAATTTCATATTTTTAGCAGAGATATTTAAGGCTGGGTGGGGAGGAAACGCAAGTTATGGCCATTATTTTGGCTAGAAAAAAATATATTTTTGGATACATTTAGTTTTATTTTCAACACCAAATAGTATCGTTGACCTTGATGGTAATGTGGTAAAGTGCTCACCTCAAGACCTGATGGTCGTGGGTTTAAACCTATTTGGGGTCTACGGAATTTTATTGAGCGATAAAAATACTTAAGAGGAATTAATGCCGTCGGTTGATTGTGACATGTAGCCCTTGAAGGTTTGTGAAAATACCATGCCCGGCCAAAATAGGTAGGGCCCTTCGCTGTCACTCATAGAAATTCTCGTGTGTTGACATAATAAGTTGGTTCAGAATGTGCACTTTAAATACATAGTAAAAATAGTAATATCAACAGTTATTGAATATTGGTCAGGAATATCTCTCAATATGATGAAAATTTTTTCTCAGTTTAAAAAGTTGATCATCAAATGCCACAATTCTCGTGCCAGGTATTCAAGGACTGTAAAAATTACTAAGCGTAGAAAATTCAAACTAACCGATATAGCTACTCAAGCAATAGTTTTAATTTATCATATATAAAATTGCTATAAACTCTGTAAGTATAATCCACCTTAATTCATATTCCTTTACAACACAACTTAAGGCTTTAAAACGTTGTCCAAACATCCCTTAGAGGCTTTAGTTGTACTCTCGTCGGAGTCAAAATTTATTACTATAGAAAATAATAGTATTATTTTAGATTATTAAATGTATGAATGAATATCTCTTCACGCTCTATTGGATGACGATAATATATTTATTTTAATATAGAGGCTCTTTAAAAATTCATGCGTCAATGTAAACATAATCATTAATAATACATTCATATTATTATTCTTAATTTCTGATGAAATCATTCACTATGACTCATTTTTTTTGTTGCGTTCTTTGCGTCCTACCGGTACTCCAGGTTCAGTATAAGGAGGGTAAAGGTTCAATTTGAATAAATTGTACTTGCATTTGCTTAAAGGGACATCGCGAATCTATTGAGGAACAAACTTCTCAGTTCACACGGCTGGGATTCAATCCCCAACCTTTCCATCAGTAAAAACAAGACCAAGGCCGTAGCCAGGGGAGGGTTTTGGGGATTCAAACCCCCTCCCAAATTCTGTGAACAAAATATATATGGCTTTAGTTATGGTTCAAATAATATCGAAATTAAGATAAAAGTACAAATTAGGGAGCTGTGTTACCCTAAAAAGCACTTTAGAGAGCTTCTAGAACTGTTTATCCTTTAGAATTTTTTCTAGCTTCCGGCAATTGGGGATGTGTCCACCAACCCCCTCTGAAATTATTGGCTGGCTACGGCCTTGAACAAGACTATACAAGACCGACACCCTAGCCCACATACCCATGAATGACTTAAGCTTACATTTAGCAATAGATCGAAAAAGTGTTGAATTCAAGAAATTATTTTAGAATATTTATAGAAAGAACGCGTATGTATTAAAATTCACGGCTAGTGTATTGGATCAATTATTGAAATAACGAACTTCTAGGCAAGCTCAAGCTTAATAGCTTACACCTTACTCTTCCATCTAGCTCAGTACTGTCAAAGGCTACATATAATTGCATTATAAAGCAGATTATGGCTCAATCAATTAAGCAAAATAATTAAATGTTTCCATTTGATTGATGATTTTTGATCATCCTGTGTATAAAAATGCTACGTAATTTCACGATTAAATTTAGTTTTTGAAGCCTTTTTACCAAGATGAAAGATTAGTGTGAAAATAAAGCGATCTCGGATGAAAACTGCCCAGGAATACACATAAAATCGCATCTTATATCACGACACTTCGGGAGCTAATTAATACGCCTTTCACACAGGGCGCCACTGTTGGAATTTTATTACAGGGTTTCTGAAGGCCGTTGTAACTTTTATTGGTAACTATTGGACTATTATTAGAGTGTGCTAATGATTCCGAACCAATTTTTCTACCAGGCATTCAATTGGGTGCGGTAGCCTTTTTATTGTAAATATCTACTTTGGTTTAAGCTTTTGCCACTAACAAGGCAATCGCTGATATTGATTTCTTACATCATCCTTGTCGGTATTTTGCTCATAGGTTTATGGTCGTGAAACCATTGATTTGAAAACCTGTTTTTAAGCAGACATTATAAACTTGATTTCAAATATTTTGATTATATTTTATTTGAAAAAGTTGTCACGTTTTACATATTTTGTGCAAAGGCAACACAATATAGCTTCCTTTTTTTTAAATACAGAAGATTATTTACCATACGAGCTGCTCATATATTTACTAAAATAGAGTAGAGATGAGGAAGGAAGATTAGAGGGAATGTATCAGCATTTGTATGAAGAGAGAGTGAAAATATATTTAAGAAAAAATACCTTCATCACTCCTGGATGTAACTTGATTCAGATATCTTCATCATCTTCAAACCGGACCAAATGAGTTTGACACTTCAAACCTGTTGGTTCATACAGTAATTAGATTATTTTAAGTCTAATTTGTTGCGTTTGTGTGTCGTTATATAGACCTATGAATAATTAAATTGCTTATAACCTGAACGGTTAGTAAGAAGTGGTGCTAATGATAATAATGATAGTAATCATAATAATTATAACAATAATAGTAATAGTAATATTTAATGTTTGTATATTTTTATATTATCTTGACGAACTAAAGAGAAATAATATTATTATATATAGTTCACGGTTTCTGAAAATGGTATAAAATACAAATATTACTAAAATTTTTCTTATATGCTAACAATTAAATTAGATGAGGTTTTTTTCTAGTTATTTATCAAAGCTCAAAGCTTATAGCATAATTATATAGAAGGCTTAAAACATGTTTAAATATTAAATTAGCACCTCATATTTAATTATAAAATATCTTTAGATTGAATAAAACCTCCTTGGATCTAGATAAATATTCCATTATTTGTTGTTTTATTTAATGCGTTTTTTATTTTATAATAACGATATAAATTCCATGAGATTATATAAACTTAAAAGGAAACAATACGTTGTCAGTACTACTATAGGTTAGTTACTACTACAGCTCAATCTAGAGTGAAATAAACTGTGCGATTGTAACAGGTATGTTATTTTATTCCTATGTTAATCACTAATTGAAATAAAGTATTACTGAGAGTATTCTAAGGTATTACGTTAGTCTGCCACCATTTTAATTAATCAAAGTGACATGATTTACAAGTTTCACCTACGCTTGAGTTGGCCTAAATAAACTACTCAAATTTACCTACAAACGGAGCCTGTTCCTCTTGGTTTGTTTTGTCACCGTTCCGTCTTTTCGAGCCACTCATCCCTTTAGCAAATCCGGATTAAACACTTCTTTCTACCAAAGGCATATATTTTCTTCCTGTAGAGAATCCAGGATCACATGTGAGTTTTCCACGCATGATCCCTCATGTAATTTTCCCGTTCTCTCTCGACGTTTTTGTGAGTGTGATATTTCTTAAACTTCACTACCCATTGGATCACCATGATGGGTGAATGTACTAATTATAACAAGAACAAGTGTTTTGAAAAAAATGTTTGAATAAAACATGTTTTCTCTTCTAATCCTTTCATTCCATCTGACAGGTCAGAATTTACCGCCAGTAAAACCCCAGTCATACCATCTTAATAATTAATTTATAAAAGTTGAAAATCACTTAAGACTTAGATGAGTGGCGCAGATTACACAACAAATTATTTTATTATCCTTTAAAGTGGTGATCACAAATACTTTTGGTGTCGGATGCAAGGGTTGGCCACCAGTTTACTAATAGCACTAGTGGTGGAGTTACATTATACGTTACAGACAATTGTTCAATTTCTGTATATGCAGTTTTTGAAAACATTCATGTTAGTATTTATTAAGTAGGCTTATTTCCAAAAATATACCCAGCTCAGGACGATGCTAAATAATCAATCCAACATTATTATTAACAAAAGATAATAAATGCAATAATGATAAAATACTTGCTTTTATAGGGGAGAGCAACATTTTTGAAGACAAATCCTAATCCTAGCCAATTGGGATGAATTTCTATGTATTCAATTCTTATAATTAGATTAAGTGAATGAAAAAAGGGTTGGGCTAGATTTATTGCAATTTGTGACTTGTGGAGTGTTTACATACATATATACATAAACACATACATATATATATATACGTTCAGTACATACATATGCACAAATGAACAGACCAATAAACTTTTAAGTTTCTTGACTTCAAGTTGAAGTTAAATCAATGTCAAACTGTGTATGGATGTATATCTCATTATTCTACTTCAGAAAATGCAAACTATTATGTGGACTGCAATCAGTTTTACTCATTTTATCTACGTACATTAGCGAAAGTGTTCTCAGACTAGATCACATTTTTTTGGAGCTACGTTGAAACGTATTGTTTGGAGAATAAAACCAAATGTTTTAAATCAAATAAAATATATTAATTTATAATCAACTATACCTAATGCACTTATCTGTATTTTCCGCTATTATTTTAAAACAATCACTACTTTTACTAAAGACAGCACGAATAAGAAATCTCTGAAAAATTACCAGAATTGTGTCGGGAAAGATCTCTCTCCACGATTCTTTCCTGTAGGACTGCTTCCACGTGTCATCCTTGACCGTTATTGGAGTGTTTTCATAAAGACGATGAAGTCCAACCTTCTTGCGATTGTTCTGTATTTCTCTTAGAAATTGTTTTGATTTATAATGATACACGGATATGATAACATTTGTATGTAAGGTAACTAAGCTTTGTTAAGGTCCATTCACAGTAACATTCCTTTATGCTGACAGTTGAAACATGTATTTTGTTTTGTGTTTAGTCGCATGGCTGTACAATAAAAGGAAAACATTTGAATGGAGGCCGAAATATGTTCCAGGAGTCGAATGTTCTAAACATCATACCACCTATAGACTGGGCTGCAAATGAAGGTGATATAGGCTTTTAAATACCAGTCAGGTATACTGAAGGTGGTTATTCTTAGATGGTTTTCCACTCTCCATGTAAATACGGGTATACAAACACAGTTTTAAATGGTAAAAAATTATTTACTTTTTTATTTGTAAAATATTTTATTTTAAATTTAGTTTAATAATGAGTGATTTTTGAATATTTAAAATTGCTCAAAATTTGCCTTAATGATTTTGAACAAATGGTATAAGGAGTGGAATATATAAAATAATATATTCTGATTTTTCAGAAATGTCAAATTATTTCAAGGTAGTTTGCTTAATAATGATTTTTGAAATTTTGAATTTTTAACATGATAAAATACGTATGATTTTGTTGTAATATTTTTTTTAAAGACCATTTAAAACGTTCACATTATATTTTCAATTAGCTCTATCTTAAATAATGAATTAATAAATGAACTTTACCATAAAATTTAAAAATTTACTATATATTCAGTACTAGCAATTGAATACTTTATTATTAGATAGTAGGAAGAACCTATCCATAATTAGATCGACCTTCGTCAATACCGTTTGGAACCCACCCCATTGCTTTCATATCATACCAGGTAAATTAAAATTTACATTCACATTATGTGGAATTTGGTATGGATATAGCAGCGTGTTGAGATCATACCTAAATTAAATTAAATATATTTGAAAATTGACATTTGTACACAGATAACAAAACCTGAAACCTTCATCTCAGTCCACCAATGCTCTACCATTGAACCATCCAGGAAGTTATGGGTGAAAAATAACCTTGCACACAGGACTGTTCCAGTATGAGCATCTTAACGCCAAACTAATGTTCAGGGTTCGAACATTAAGACAAGACCTACTGAATCAGTTTTGTTTGCTGCCTTATGCAAGGTAAGATGTGCTGAGCACAGTATTAACCTATATGTAGTTCACTATTTTAACGACGTAACTAAAGGAGTTCTGTCTGTACTCACTTTATTCGATGAAAGTGCTCCTTGTGGATCACCCAGTGAGTCCAGATTGCCTTCCCTTTCACGAGAGCTTGCACTGCTACTCGCTTAGATACGAGAATGCTGCAGTTAACTTTGTCGGTAAACTTGCACTCGGAGTAAGATAGCCAAAATATATTTGCATTCAACCTATTCTGTTTCCATTTGAGTTTTTAACTTTACTTTAATCATCAAAATCTCGTAAAAAGAATAAATAACGTAAAAGGTCATAGTATTCACAAAAGTTGAGCGACCCCTCAGGATTAACGCCGTGACCCCCAGGTTGTAAATCACTGCTATAAATAATTCATTACTCATCCCTAGCCCATTAATATGATTAAAAGTTGATAGACCATATGGGTCGTAATCCGTGATGTATTTTGGTAAAAAAATTAGATAATAGTAATGTTAATAGTGTGTTGTTTTAACACCGCGTCTCACTACCTTTTCAAGTTACACGCATATGTATTAAGCATGAGGAAAGTTAAAGTTACTGGAAGTGTACCCGCATTTGCGTGGAGAGAAAGTGGAAAATCATTTATTCAAAAACACGCTTAATACACCCGACCGGGATTCAAACCCTGATTTCCCTTCCCATCACTGGAAAGAGTTGCGTCTTGGACAATAATATGTTTATTCCTTTGAAAAGTCTTTTCAAGGTCTAAAATATCATACCACAGAATAAGTGATTTCATGTTAAAAGCACTTTTTGATTACTACAAAAATGATATCAAGAAAGCGTCACGTAATCTTGCTTTTACCTTGGACGAGCTATATTTATGATCAATAAACATCCACTCTCACGTGTTCTTATAACACCAATGATCTCTTTTCTTTATCTATACCGGTTTCGCCATTAGCTCTATTATTTTCCGACCTTCTCGACCGAACCAGCTTTAGCTAAATTATACTAAACAAACGCTCTGAGTGGACTTAATTAAAATACTTTCAACAGAAGGTTTAGGAATTCTCCCGGAGTCAGGTACTGTGTTGATATGTAACAGTTTTAAACATGCAGATTACCAGCGACTAGATCTTTATGATTCGTGCTTGAACGACACAACTTAACCGCCTTTGGACCGTACAAATAAATGATAACATTTATTCTTGGTGGTATTACATTTATTTTTAACTTAAAGTGCTTTGTACATGTCTTTGAAGTTTCTGTATAAGGCCACTCATAATATATCTACTAGTAATTTTATTTATTTCATTCTAAATCCCACTGGTCGTTGCTCATTGTAGGATGCTACAACTCAAAGTTTAAATATTTCTTAAGGGTAATATCTTTTTCTAAATATAAGACTAAGTTTTCCTGGCAAGGTTTTAAATTACGAATTGATTCTTCAGTCGAATATTGAAAAAATATCAATTAATTTACGTACCCATTCGTTTCGCAAAATATTGACTTGGTGTCGATGTTAAAATCTCATCTGGGTGCTCTGTTGAGAGTTTCCCTCCAAAATGTGATGTATGACTCTGATTGGCCCATTCTCACTCCATGTATAGAGGCATTTCCTCCGGACACAACTTTACTTTTCTCACTAATCATATTAAGTCGTTAATGAAATAAATATGTATATTTTTTAGCACCACGTTCGGGTTGTACGCTTATATAAGCTAATAATTACGCTAATGGTTTTAAGGATTAGGAAGGTTATATTCAGATGAGATGCAACCACTTTTGCGTGGAGGGAGAGTGTAAAACTATTTTGGAAAAACCATCCTCATTACACCTGACCGAGATTCGAACCTCAATCTCCCCGTTATAGGCAGTCTAGTCTACTGCAAGTCAAGCGCGTTAGATCACGCGACCACAGAAGTGGTGCGTTAATTAAATAGTCTTGTGTTAAAAATACTAATAAAACTCTATTTTGGGCTTAGAGGGATGAAAAACAGGAGTATTGAAAAATCTAAATAATTAAGAGTTTAATTATCTCTACGCATTCCCAAATATAGCCAAAATGATTAAGGTGCGCAGGCTGAGGTAGATTGGTCATGTGGTACGCAGGCTGAGGGGGTTGAGTGATGTGGTGCGCAGAGTGAGGTGGGTTGGTGATGTGGTGCGCAGGCTATAATGGGTTGATTATGTGGTGCGCAGGCTGAGGTGGGTTAATCATGTGGTGCACAGGCTAAAATAGGTTGGTCATGTGGTGCGCAGAGTGAAGTGGGTGGTGTTGTGGTGCCTATGTGATTACAGGTGTGTACCCACAATTTTAAAATGTAAATCTTATGAACATTTGACGGAAGAATAGTGTGATAATTGAGTTTTATGGAGGTTGAACGCCAGGATAGGTATAAGATGGAAGTGTGTCAGGGTAGGGTTGAATGTTGATCCCACGTTATTGCGGCTATGAACTTTTGTGTTCTCTAAGGCCATAGTTAGTTAATTAGTCAGTTAATAAGAAACGATCAAATATAATTGTATATAGCTTTTTGATCGAGCAAAGATAGGTTCTGTTTTAACTTGAGCATTTGATATTTCATCTGTCCGTCTGTCTATCAGGATCTTTGTTATGTGAATAACTGGTAAATAGGTGGACAAATTTGAATGAGATTCAGCAGGGACATTCTTTTAGTCTAGCTTGAAAAGTGTATTTCTAAATTTTTTCGATATTGTTATTCATTTCAATATGGTAGACACTCAAATGGTTTTTCGTTTAATAACTCATCTCAAGGGATTTAAATTTATAGCTTTAAGCAATTGAGTATCCAGTTATTATTTTTTAAATGTTGACATATATTGAGTATCTGACGTCTTCATCAAACTGAGAAATGGTAGTTATTTATTAATATAATTTACTATTGAATATAGTTCTAATTTTTTTCCTATACATCTTGATCACTAAGAACAAATACTAACTTATAATCCTAGAAGAAATTACAGGAAATATATTTTCAGTATGTAGGGAGTAATGTCTACCGATCACATAACTACTATTAGTAAATATAGGAGAATGGAGGAAGCAAGTCCAGTAGTCGTAGAACTACTAGTAATTATTTTTTAAATGTTGACATATATTGAGTATCTGACGTCTTTATCTAACTGAAAAACAGTAGTTATTTATTAATATAATTTACTATTGAATAAAGTTCTAATTTTTTTCCTATACATCTTGATCACTAAGAACAAATACTAACTTATAATCCTAGAAGAAATCACAGGAAATATATTTTCAGTATGTAGGGAGTGATGTCTACCGATCACATAACTACTATTAGTAAATATAGGAGCATGGAGGAAGCAGGTCCAGTAGTCGTAGAACTACTAGTAAGACTGTAGTAACAAAAATAACATGGAGGGAGTGATGTCTACCGATCACATAACTACTATTAGTAAATATAGGAGAATGGAGGAAGCCAGTCCAGTAGTCATAGAACTACTAGTAAGACTGTAATAACATAAATAACATGGAGGGGCGATGTCTACTGATAACAAAACTACTCTTAAAATGTTTTCCTACCATACAATATTTGACTGAGAGTTGACTGTCAAGGCCAAGCATATTGAGGTTTAAGTTTTAAGCGTTAATTTGTACTAACAATTGAGATTATTCAAGAGGCTCGTGATTGCATCTCTTGTCAGATAGAAACAACGAAGATTTATCAATCACGACAAGAGTGGTTCAGTACTTACTGGATTCTAGATAATTCAGACACAAATACCTGTACAAGCATTAACAAAGTAATTCTACTGGTTGAGTATCTTGGGTTCTTTCAGTTACATAAATTTGAAAATAAAAACTGAAGCTGTTACAGGTACTTTGAACAATATTTAGAGCTGGTATCTGTATTATTTGATACATTTGTAGAGTACTATCATTATATAGCCTAAGAAATATCAAACCACTTTATTGCATATAATACTAATAGGTCTAATAAGTGCCTGCATTTTAAAGCTTAACCTTTTAACGCGTTTTATTAGCGAGTTATACTGTTATTGAAGTAATATTATGCAAATCAACTTTGTGAATTCTTAAAGTATTTTCTACACATTGAGCAAGCATTTAGTTTATATGTCGTTAAAAGTAAATATTAAAAAGACTACAACCAACCAAACCTGTATACTAAATTTAAGGTATTTATTTATCGCTGCAAAAAACGAGAAGTTTGGGTGAATTAAAGAATAAAATCACTACACAAAGTGGTCATGACCATAAGTTTTTGTAAAACCAAATACAAGAACAATTTATCTTATTTATTACCATCTTTAACATTGTGGAAAATTAAAGTTCGCGAGCACACAAACAATTTTACATAAAATGCAGGATGTTTTAAATTTTGTAACTTAACATATTTAAGTTATTATACTACGTGTTTTTTTTTATCCGTATGTGACTTTAAGTTATATTTACACACAAGGTATTTAGTGTTTTTATTTAATCAGTCAGTAAGAAAGTAAGGCACATTTATGAAGATCGAGAATATAAATACATAATTATATATTATTTCTTCATAATGTAGTTTACGATAAACGATAATTGCTTGGAACACATTCTCTCTAAAACACATCAGTGATTAAATGAGTAATGCATCTGACATAATATTAATAAGTAAACATGTATTTATAAATGTGTTTTAGGCCTGGATTTAAAAATTATGAGCCAACCCCATATAATTTTAGAGTTTCTGTTGACTGTGACTGCACTTGTGGCTTAGTGATCAGAATTCCTGGCTAAATATCCAAAGGTCCTGGGTTTTATCCCTGGCAATTCCTAATCTTTTCTGTGAATCAGTGGTATCTGGAACTGGGTCAAACTCAGCCTCGTTTGGATAAATGAGTAGCAGCTCTGGTTTAGAAAACTGAGACAAACAAGTGGATAGCTTGTTGTGCAGACCACAACATCCACAAATGCTGGCATTATCATAGATAGTGGTGGGGGCAGCTCGACCGAGCTCACATCATGGAGTTTTTTAAGGTATAAATCGATATCAGTAAAAAATTTAATTAATAGAAGAAATGACATTGCATATTAAACAATGCTAAGATATGCACATTGCATAAATATCTTTTAGACGTGGTTTCCTTCCTCACCTCACGTTGAAGTCTGTATGTTGACGCTTCATCCTCGGTTAACAAACAAACTCTTGGGTTTCGCCACTTCTCACGGCGTTTCTTAACTATTCACGTCGTGTAAAATAATGCAGTTATCGTGAAAAATAACCAAGTAATTTATATGAATTTAAATACCTACAAATTAGATTGTTTTTACACTAGTTATTAACTAACTACTTTTGTAAAAAAACACTTCAATTAATAATGGCATAATAGTGTTTTGAAACTGAAATTAAATACTAAAACACTAAAGAATTTGTGTTATTTCAATTGAATTATGGCACCAATTTTATTTATGAATTAGTATATTTGTATTTTGTTTAGTAATGCATCAATTTCTATGAACACATTTGTGTTAGTAATAATAGAGTAAAACTCCCAACAAATTTTAATTTTAAATAAAATAAAAAATCTATGTATAAATCTGGATTTTTTTTTCTTAAATTCAGAGACGTAGAAGAAGGTAGTCATGATGTAAAAGTATATTAAGCACCAACATTAATATTCATGCTTATGATTTTGAAGAAATACTGAAGAAATATTTTAAAGTAACCTGGGCATATAAAGTTGTAAAAACCGTTGAATAAATAAGTTATTATAAAATTTCTTAGTAATCGTACTTATATTAACCTAATAAAAAGAGTATTAAAGCACACACTAAAAAAGGAGGGAAGGCTTAAAATAATTTATTGGCACTTAGACCCTTGGCCACTTTTAGTGTCTTTACAGTTCTACATTGAGTTATGGCCGCAGACAATGATGTCTAGTTGGGCTAACAAGACGTATGAAACAACAAAAGACTGTTCTCTCTAGATTGATGAGGAACTGGAATAGGATTGTTTGGGACCTGAGACGTAGACAGAGAGAGAGGGTCGAGTGGATCATTGTGATGACGTCCGCGGTAAGTGCTATGCTCTAATTTACCCCTAGTTAACCAATGATTGAGTGGAGATAATTTGTTTTAACAATGTTACCTAGTTAAGGGAGTGACAAGATCGTATTTGTTCCTCTGTCTTGATGAGCTTGTTATGTTATTGGATGTCTTGGGGGAGAAAAGAAATAAATGTTATGTTATTGGATGTCTTGGGGGAGAAGAGAAATAAACGAAAAAAAAACCCCAGACAACAGCTTCCTTTGGCAAATATTAGTCATGTTTTTCATTTGAAATGGAAAGAAAGAAAATTAATGTTTTCCTTTTTTTGTTTTGCTTGACAACTTACAAAAAAAAATAGTGCTATCTTCATTCTCGATTTAGAATTTGTTATATTTTAAAGAACAAGTAGTTAATAATTGGTTTATTATCTTATTGTGTTTTATAAAATATAGTATTATGACGTCTTATGTAAGCTGAATAAAATAAACGGGAAATCGGACCCACTACAGCTCCCCCTTTTAAATATCAGTCGAGTCTTGTATTTGAAAGGGAAATAAAGAAATTAAGAAATTTAATTTAGTTAGCAGCCTACAAAAAATGTGTTATCTTCAATTTTGAAATAGAATGTATTATATTTTAAAGAACCACTAGATAATTATCATTTTATTTTCTAATTGTGTCTCAAAATATATGACGTCTCATCTTAAACAAAAATTTACAAAATTATTTCCAATGTATTAAGTAATTAAAAGGTTTTAGATAGTGACCAATTAAATTTTAGTGTATTTTTCTTTATGGTAGATTCTGCACCTTTTATATCGTGGCAGTAAAATCCAAGAAAAACTGTTCACATTCATGAACAATGATTTTAATATTCTTGGTTGCATAAACAATAATCCCTGAGTTTATTAGAAATCAGGTGTAAATTGATTGCCAATCAGTTTCATTTGCAATCAGAGAGATTGCCAATCAGTTTCATTTGCACCAATAACGTGATTGTCAATCAAATCTCTGGTCAGACTAACCAGCCTGTTTTATTCCAGCTACTCTTAGATTTTCCAATCATAATATTGATGAGAAACATATTATGCTATTAGTCATATTAACTGAATTAGTTTTTGCAACTAACATATGACCATTCTTACGAAACTTTCTTTAATTATTAATAAAATTATAATGTATATTTGTATAAATATAGTTTGTGTGTGGCTTATTAAAAAGATAATATTTTAATCACGAAAATCATTGGCCTTGAGATTATTATGAATATTTAAGTTTTATTTGCCCCGAAAAATTACTTTTACAATTATGTCTGTCCCCTGACACAAATCTGAAACGGCTTTTTGAATTTAGTTCCATCTTTATATTTAGGTGTTATATAGTTATAGCTTGGAAGTTTTTGTTAAATTCTACCATGGCCCTTATATTCTGGGTAGATTACTGAAGAATGTTTTTTTTGGAATTCCAATTTTTTTGAAACTGTCTTCAAAGTTTTTATTTAAAATGGTAATTTAGTGAGAGTTTTTCCTCCAAAATAACACTGTTTACTTGATTTTGGCTAAAAGAATTAGTAAGGTTACTTACCTATAAGCTATTTTATTAAAATTTGAAATGTTTTAAAAATGGCAACAACGATTTTGCTCAAGATTTGTAATTGGTATGTATTAATGAATAATTCTATATATTTTTTGTAATTAAATTATACAATTTTAAAACTAGTTTAACAATGACTGATTTTTCAAAATTTGCGTTAAAAATTAGTTAAAATAATTGTGTTTACAACTGGGTACTATTTTACATGTACATAATAATATATACTTATTTTCCCCAAATATTGAAATAATTCTATCATAGCGTTTAAGATTTAAAACAATTAGATTTAATGTATTTCAATTTTGGAACTTTTTATCCTTTTTTGCCTAATAATTCCATCTTAGTCAAAGCTGGTTACTTAAAGTAAATACTCGTAGGTATATAAAGTCAAAAAAAGAGTAATTAAAGGTAAAAAGTAAATCTAATATTTTTTATAAAAATAATTAAAGCTGTGAGTAAAAATGGTACAATATGTAAAAAGGAACGACTTAAAAGTTTAAAATAGGCAAAAAGAGCTATAAAGAAAAATGAGCCAAAAATGTCGAAAAGGGGAAAAGGGATGTAAATGGTTTAAAATGCCAAAAGGTCAAATATGATTAAAAGAGCAAACTGTGCCTGTAAGGATTAAAATATGAAAATGTAAAATTAGTTAAAAGGGCTAATTGATAAAAAGGGCAAAAATGATGAAAAGGTAAATAGCGTAAACGGAGTAAACGGTTAAACAAGGCAAAAAAATAAAAAATTGTGTAAGGGGTGGTTAAAAAGGGCTAAAATGCAAAAAGAATAAAAAATTATGAACGGGTTAGGATGGGTTATTTAGAAGTGTTAAGAATTCAAACAAAAAGAGATTATGTTTAAATTTAACTTTTTTTGCCTCTTTTATTCTTTCCACCCCTTAGTACGTCAAAATAATACACTTTCCCCCTTTTAGCCCTTTATACCTTTTTTTAACTTTACTTTTTTAAATTTGACTATATTTACTTCTTACCCCTTTTATCCTTGTTTAATCATTTACTATATTTACCGTAACTATTTCTCCCTGGATAAGCCAGGTAACTCAGGCTAGGTTATAGTAAATTATATGTGTACTAGTCACTAGTGAATCGTTACAGCTATGGCTCCATATTACTGAACTAAAATGTATTTTAAACTTTTGTTCAAAAAATATCTATATAATAAGCCCACACTCGACTTTCTACTAAAAAGCTTACTCGTAAAAGGCTATCCACTTTACATAGATATTTAATTTTCTGTGTTTAATTTGAATCAAAACGTATATTTTCCCCCTTAAAGCCCAGATGGGAACTTTAAAACAACCCTTCTCCCATCTCTCTATCTATTCGTTACACCAAACCACTCACCTAAGATTGAGTTGTTATTATTTCTAAGCAAAGACTAATATTTTATTTATCAGTAATATACAGCTATAAAACAAATCATGGTTTCCATGGTGGTGTTAACAAAGAATGATTGTACAAATGAACCACTGCCCACACAGAAGGAAAATAAAGAAAATTGTGTTTTGGTTTTAGGCTAGTATTTTGCCGACATCCTGGAACCCCAGCCTTTAAAATGATTGTTTGTTTGTCATAATAAGTTAAGCGTTTTATCGTATTTCAATTAACGGAAATACGCTTATCAAATTATATATAAGATATCCTTTAAAGAGAAAGAATTTGTGCGATTGAAAACATTGGAGCGTGAGAGTGTTACTGTTTTAGTGAGAGTGAGATTGTGTGGGATTAAGATTGTTAGTAACAGAAAGTGAGTGGGAAAGAGTGAATGTGAAAAAGTGAATGTGAAAAAGTGAGAAAAAGAGTGTGAACATGTATAAGTGTTTGTGAGAGTGTTCAAGTGTATATTAAAGAGAGTTTGTGTGAAAGAGAGTGTGTGTGTGAGACGGAAAGTATGTGGGAGAAAAAGAGTATGTGAGAAAGTAGTGTTTTAGAGAGGATGTGTGAGAGAATTAGAGTATGTGCGTGAGACAAAAAGAGATTGTGAGAGAAAGTGTCAAAGCGATTGTGTGTTTATGAGATAGTGTGAGAAAGAGAAAGTGTGTGAGAGACAGTAATTATATGGGATTGGGAGTAAGTAATTGTATGAAAGATAGAGTGTGTGAGAGAGAGATTGTATGGGAGAAAGAAACTATGTTTGTGTGTGAGAGATAGAGAGAGAAGATAGATGGGTGTACAAAATATTACTTAGAAATATTATCCACTCACATTAAAGTTGTAGCATAGAAACCTAATTATATACATGAACTTATTTGTTTTGAAATATTATTTAAGGAGTCAAACACCAAAATCTATACTTAAGTCATAAGATAGATGGGACACTTAAAAATTACTTTGAAATATTATCAACATAAACTCAAAATCAAGTGGTAGCTAGGGAACACAACTGAACTTAATATTTTATTGTGATACTATTTTAAAAAATGAACACCAAAATCAATACTCAAACAATTAAAATATCTATCTAAAAACATGTCAAGATCATTTTATCAATTTTTAATTATAATACATACACAAACGTAAATTAAACATAGTTGTATCGTTTTAAATTATAGTTCATGCGCGAGATAATAGTAGGAATATATTCTCCTGAAATTGACTAATTAACCTTTTAATTTGCGATTTGTAGTCAATATTGTTAATTTAAATGCGAATTAACGATGTCAGCATTCCAATATAAATAAATATCTCCCCAGACTAGGAAAATTATTCCTTCATAGAATTTGTGTAAAATGTGCTAGATCCAGTTATTGTAACGGTTATTTGGTGATCAGAGATAAGAATTCTAAAATAAATAAGAAATAAAAGTATCAATGTAAACAAAATTATATACTTCTAACATTATCGGCTTGTTAAATATATTTATTTTGTCAGAATTTTTATATTTGTTGCACCGTACAGCTCAAATAAGACTTTTTTAACCATAGAGAAATATTTTATTTATAGAGTGATTTATTATTTTTAACCAAAGAGAAATATTTCATTTATAAAATGAGTAATTGTTTTTAACCAAGGACAAATAATTTAATCACGTATACATAAGAGCGGATGCAAATATTTAAAGACAAAGAAAAGGAAGGATAAATATTGACAGTAAAAAGAATTGATATACTATAACCTAATAACATCGGTTTGTCTGATAAGAATACAAATAATTGCCGTTCATATAACCAGTAAAGTAAGAATGATTTAATATTATTTAAAACTAGAGAGTGATATTTTATTAAAAAATACACTCTCATACACCAATCAGGGTTTCCATGTTTGTATAAGAAAATAATGAAAAGCCAAGCATTCTCGTTGGAAACTACTATTTCCGCCATTCTGGAACCCTAACCTTTAAATGGAAGGTGTTTTGTAAAAATCTTTTCAGCCATTTCCTCGTAATTTCTACTACCGGAAACGGGCTTATCAAATTATATATAAGATATATAGATATACTTAATTTTATATGTATATAAAATGTGTTTGCGTAGTAAAATAGACAGGTAGTTTGATTGTAGATAGATTAAAAGAGACCCATATCTAATCTATGGCACTAGGAGCTCGAAACTTCATTGACTCCTACAAAGCACGTCACCTTTACCTATCTTAAGCTAGCTCTATAAAGTCCACCTAATTAAACTATATCCTTATCATGAGCTAGCTCTATACAGTCCACTTCATTACACTCTATCCTTATCATGAGCTAGCTTTATACAGTCCACTTCATTACACTCTATCCTTATCTTGAGCTAGCTCTATACAGTCCACATCATTACACTCTATACTTATCCTGAGCTAGCTCTATACAGTCCACTTCATTACACTCTATCCTTATCTTGAGCTTGTTCTATCCAGTCCACCTCATTACACCATATCTCTTTAGGGTCCATCCTAATGTTATCCTCCCATTTGCTTTTAGGTATTCCCAATGGTCTCTTCCCATTTGGTTTACCAGTCAGTAACCCTGAACAAGGTTCTAGATTCCGCCATTCACGCTGCATGTCCTGCTCACCTTATTCTATGAGACTTAGTTATCTTAACAATATATTTTAATGAGTACAGGGTATATAACTAATCATTAATTAACCTCTTACACCCCTCGGTATCTTCATCCTTTTTATTACTACATATATTTACAAGCAACTTGTTTTCGAATAGACTATAGAATTATATTATTTCATTTATTCATCCATTTAGCTATCTATCTATGAATCTGACTATCTACCTATCTATTTAATGACACACATATTAATAATTGTGTGAAAAAAATTAAGAGTAATATTTTTATACTTTCAAAAATAAAACATAAAATAATTATATACCATTTTTTGTCAACGTTGTTTACTAACCTTGTTTTAATCCAGATTAATTTTTTTGTGCCGGGTTACACAAGATTAGAAATTAAATAAATGTTATGTCGGAACGTAGCGTGTCAGCGAATTGGCTGTGGACGGGTGTAGTTTGGGCATAAGCAGGTGGTGTTGGGTGTTGAAAAGGAAATGCCATCAAGCAGCCTGATCGTCAACCTGAGAGCGCTAAGGCACGCAAGGAGACCATCAACCGCTTGATGAGAGACCAAAGATGGTTTCACACTTTGAATGAGCCACCTTGGGCGGAGAATTAACATTGTCACGCCTCCCCTTCAACATTACATTTTTTTTAAACAACAAATTATCCCAGAGTTTTTAAGCGGTGACTTATTTATCTATCTATTCAAATTCAACACATATATAGCTAACAAATCTTTATCTTGAACGTGTTGTAACCTAACATTTATTAATATTAAATTGTAAAATATAAATTAACAACAAACTTATTGAGCTTGACCCTAGAGCATATAAATAATTTATTTTACACTTAGTTTATATTGAACGATATCAGTCTTAGCTTGACGTTTTGCAATATGGCTGTATCTTAAAAGCTTACAATGCTGTAATGAAACCAAGATATGCAAGCCTGTTGCTGTTCATGGTAAGTGTAGTGTATCCTTCGCTTACCCTGTAAGGTAGCACGCTTGCCCTGCACAGTTCCTCCATGGTACAGCTTATAACATAGGGTCATAGTGTAATCCGTCAAGGTTAGACTGCTAACTTTAAGTGTAAATTTAGTGTAGCCTATATACTTAAAACAAATAGGATCACTACATTACTCACAATCGTACTAATCCAGAAAAACTCACCATCATTTATCAACCATCGTGTGAAAAATTATTCCTGACATTTAAATAAAAGGTTGTGGATTGATACCCAGTCATGGTCTTTGTGATTATTTTTATAAATGTTGGTTTGCCTTAATACTCCCAAGTAAATACATTTCTTAAACATTGAGCCCTAACCTCTATCTGAGGGCTTACTAGTTGAGATATTCTCACCATTTCATACTATCCGTTCAGACTATACGCGTGCATCCATTACACTAAGAAAGGTTGAATTTTAGAGGAGATTCACTTGAATTGGCGTGGAGGGAGGAATAAACCTCAGCAAACACCACCGGGATTCCCACTCTTTTAACCTCCTCAGCCAGTGATAAATTATATAATGAGGTTGTCGCATTGTATTGCGATTTAACCTGTTTTAGGATCCGCGTGGTGGGTAGGCTGGGGAGCATAGTTGCCACATAGCGGGAGTTTGCGCGTTACTACTGTGCTAGCATCCGCAATGACTGTCAAGAAATCTGGCAACGTGCAACGGTTTCTGTGACAACTACACTTCACGGATTGCTCGAGAATGTGACGAGCCTCCACTCCCCTGACCACAATCCTAAAGCAGTTTAAAAAGCAGTATAGTAAAAAATGCAACCACAGATGTGGGTGTTATATTTTTTTGGTAAGTCACTGACTCTCATAGCCTCATTACGTGCATTAGTTCGTCCAACAATCCGTTCATCTACAACATTCCCTCGTAAAGAAGAGAGCTTATAACTAATAATTTGAAAATAGAATGTTGAAAATATTAAAAGATCAAATTGGATGACTCATGATATGACATGATTCAGTTTGTATCGTGCTCGAAAGTCACAAAGTCTTCTTTCTCGTATCAGAGTTTCTATGTTTAGAATATCAGCTATATTTATTATATAATCTATGAATCATTCAGAGGGGAATCTAAAACATCTAATTACATTGCCGTGTTAAAAATAATACCTAACATGAGCCACGTGGTTATAATGGTAACAAAATCAAAGCTAGAAGTTCAAGTAGCCTCCGTTGTATCTGCTTTGCTAGCAAGTCAAGGGAAAGGAACAGATCTACGTTCGCAGAAACAGTCGTTTCAAACCGGTGCTAACTGTTTAGAGGAATTATTCTGAAATAGTATGGAACAACATAGTTCAATGGAGAGTGTATAGTTCCTGTGGTAGCATGTAGTGTCATATACGGGATAACTGGTAAATAAAATGCAGTTTAACATAATATGACTGGTTGTAACTATGCTGAACGTGGTTGGTTCAGAGCTTATTACAACCAGGGAAGCTTGAGGCTGTGTAATAGGTGTTGATACCAAGCTTTGGATGTATTATTTAATTGGTAGAATTATTCCAACTAATATCACAGTAATCTTCAGTTAAGTCAACTTCATCGATACAATGGCCAAGTAACACGTTGCATTGATTAAAATTATTTTATCCAACCAACTTTCCTAAAGAATAAACTGCTAATAGAACGAGAAGACGTTCACCCTGTAAGGTAGCAATCCAATCACAAAAATTACACATAATAGTTATTAGACAGTAAATATAAATTTGGACTTATAAATTCCTAGAATGGTAAATAAATACTACAATTTAAATACAATAAATACAATTAATTTTACCATAACCAACGAGATATACAAACAAATAGATGTCAACAAAACCGACCATAGACAGAGCTGTCACTCAGCTGCTAGGAAGTTTTAAACGTCTCTCACCTTAGCCAAAACAGAATCACATTTAAAGTTGATAGCTAGACTGGTCCAAACTTACACGAAGCTTCTCGAGCTACGTCTATACTTGAGATCATATTAATCTGTAGCTAAACCGTTATAAAATAAATTACCGATACTCTTAGTAATTGTTATAGCAATCACATTGAATAAATAATGAATCCCTTAAATAAAACAACAAAATATTCTATAGTTCCCCGGTTAGACAAGCGTGCTTAGTTGAGAAATCTTCCTGCCCGAACTACAACTCTTCTGGTGGTTCCAGCAGGTCATTTGTAGGTAGTCGAGAAAAATTGGATATCCCTAACCCGTAAGTGGAATACTAATACAATATAAAACGTGATCCTATTTAAAGTTATTTTTGATGATGAAAATGTAAATATATATGTCAAGGATCTGCGCGAGTACAGTCAACAATTTCCATTGTGCACTGTGCACCCTAATTCACCAAAGAAGCCTAGTTTTGTCCAATGGTAGTCTTCAGGTATTTAGGATTTCTAGATCCCAGTGTGAGATCAGACATCTTATTTGATAATCAGAATAATACTACGAAGAAAGAGTTCCCTTGGAATGTTCATTCAAAATACCCATTGTTGGATTGTGATTATTATTAGCGAAGAAAATGTTAATTGTTTTGGAGATTACAAACGATTCGTCACAGCACATTTGAGTGTACGATTATCACGATTGTTTTACGAGAGCTAAAATCTCCAATTATTTTATTTATTGCACTATCGTACTGTCTTATATGTTTACTGACTCTCTAATAGAAAGGTTTTTTATCTATATCTTCAAATAGTAATAAGCATTTATCTCATTAATACACTATCGGGAACCCAACTCCTACTGTAGTATTAATAACCTTGATGGTTTTTGGTCTTGGTATCTTTTCACGAATAATGCTTCACAATACCTAAACTCAGTATGGCTGTTTGTGAAAAGTGTTAACTCTACAAACCTGTGAACTTTACTTGTAGCCTATAATCCAACATGCTTCTTGCAAACACAAGTGTGTTGGGTGAATAGTACTTTACAAACATAAAACTACACGTAGAGAAGCTACCTCGTGACCACTTCTGAACGGTGCCTTTCAGTGACAACAACATATATTTCATTTTATAGTATTTCTTTGGAGCTACTAATGCCATAGCGTAAGTTTGTCTCTAGTGCCATTAGAGCAAGGCTACCAAAAAGTATGGAAAACCTTTCTGCAGATTTACAGTACATTTATATATGATTAGTTTTTTTTATCATTAATCTACTTATATCAATAAAATATTATATATAAAATTATTATTTTCAGGTTTACTTTAATTATTTTTCAAACCAAAAATAAATATTTCCTTTAAAAAGAGAGTTTCATGCGACAGAAATAAATTTATCCAACATATAAGTGAACGAAAAACACGTAAAATCACCTAGGTTTTAACAGATAACGTGTATTTAATCCACACAAAACAGCATTTTGTTAAACTGAAATGCAAGATAATTGGCAAATCGTATCCACAATTTAGCTAAGTGCACCACAAGGGGTGCATCATTAAACTTTAAAAGGAATTCAGATAATATCAAAAATTATTTCCTTCCTTCAAACCGAGGTCAATGCAATTCCCAAGGGCACTAAACTTCCAAGCCTACTTACTTTCTCTATGGACAGTGCATGGTTATTAATAAAAAATCAACATCCTTCAATAAACGAAGATTAACTTATTTTGGTTGTTGCCACCAGTCAGGGAGTAAGAGCTGTATAATAGTTGAAGTTATTGAGCTCCGGGTGAAAATTTTGAAGAAAACTTTTGATCTGTAATGATTTTGATCCATGTTAGATCGAAGGATGATAGAAGGAAGATCTCATAGGTTGGTTTTCTTACTTACTCTTATTTTGTTTAGCTTGGGTTTGATGAATATTATCTTCTCATAAAGAGATGTTTAAAATACACCAGGGAATAAAATAGTGGTCTTGATGTAGAACTTTAAGAGGAGAAAAAAATACCTAAGAAAATGTTGGAAATCTCGAAGGTTCCGGTGGTCCATGCTGTATATACTATGTTAGTGAGAAATATCAATCTTGAAAACGCTATTTTTTATGGCATTAAATTCAACAATTTTGCAGCCTTTACAAACAAATTTTATTTTGACCAAATAAATAAAATATTGCTTCAGTAGTTAAGTTTAATTTAATTTTCTAGACATAGTAATGTCAATAGATATTGAATATTTTTTACGAACGTCGAGAAATGTTATTAGGACTTTGCTATAATTTAAAAGCTTTCTAATCCACATTTTGTGATACCCATGGCAATTACTCATAATATTGAGATTACTGTACGTAGAAAATTAAAATTTATCTACCAAATCAATATATATATATAATATTTTTGATTGAAATGTTTTTTGTTATAAAATATATACTAATCCTAAACTTAACTCACGATCTTTTCCATCCCAATTAAAAAAATAATTCCATTCAATAAATTACAATTTGAAATGTACTTTAGCTATAGCAATTCAGCGCTTCAAAATTTTGGGAAGTTGGTTGAAGGTATGTGATTAGAAGGACTGTAACCGGTCCCGTGGTGTAGTGGTCAATGCACCTGGATACGTCCCTAAGGGTCCTGGGTTAGATTCCTGGTTAGGGCCTTAGGTATTTTTAGCGACAGGGGAATGATCCCAACGGTTACTAGTGTTTGGTTAATTAGGCTTAAGTTAGATGAAGACTTACACCAGCTTCACAACTTCATTTTCACTATCTTTACATAATCTCATTGCTGGTACGACGTTTAGACAACCTCCTATGGTGTATCCTGGGTAACGTTCTATGCCACCAGAGTCTACTACACGAGGCGACAGAACATGGATGTTATGTCCCTCACAATTATATGCAATACGATAAAAATAAATAATAAAGAAGGAATATAATAATCTTTGCAAACAACTCGAAACAATATTGTGCTTATTTTATTTTTATAATGACCACTCAAAACTCACAATTATATTCAATACGATAAAAATAAATAATAAAGAAGGAATATAATAATCTTTGCAAACAACTCGAAACACTATTGTGCTTATTTTATTTTTATAATGACCACTCAAAAGTGTATTTGTTGAATTATGTTTTCTATCATCATCTATACGATAGTACCTTTTATTTTATAGCCAAGAAATTATTTTGTAGACCTTGACTAATTTTTAAAAGTCTTCACCCTTCATAATGGCTGTTTGTTTCAATTCCATTTGTTTGTTTATTCTTACAATCATTGATATTACTACTTTTATTATTACTATAACACCAGTTTTTATGTTCATCATGTAGTGTGTATTGTTTATTTGGCGTGATTGCAGTTGATCGGTTACGGTTGTAAATTTATGCTCACATCTTGTAGTATCTTGTGATTGATGGGTCTATTTGTACAGCTCATCTATCTTTTGAATGAAAACTTCATATATTGAAATGTTATTGTTTGTTTTTAATTTGTGTCCTAGATTTCCTTATTTAATTTAATAGTTCAATTCTTTCTTTACTAGGTGTAGAGGTTGGAAATTAATTGAACTACCTTAATGCAATTCCCGAATGAAACCGAAGATGATTTAGGTAAGTCTTATTCACATAGGGGCTTATCCTAGTGCCTAGGTATTGAACTCACCGACACTAGGTTCGGTTGCATACAGTCCAATTTTCATAGATAGGTCCTTTTAAAGATTACCAACATATTATTTTGCGGCCAAAATTTATAGCATATTACTATTTAATTAGCCGCCTCGGTGGTCGCATAGTCTAACGAATCACTCTCACGCTAGATTATAATACAAGTGATGGGGAGATTGGGACTCGAATGCCAGACCTCGTCTTTCAACTCTTCTTTCACTGTCTTCTCCTCTTTCTTCCAAAATTTTCTTAATCCCATTCAACAAATCACGGAGTATTTGGAGTAACTACTCCAGCTGAGCCACTTTAAATCTGTATGTAATATTAAATATTTATTCTCCCTCCTAAGTATCATATTTTAGAGGCACCACTGAAGAGATTGTCCTCTTATTGAATTTACAATTTTGAAGGTTAAATCCATCAAACTTTTTTTATGTCTAAACGCTTGTTGTTCGGTATCTACTGGTGAATGATACTGTCATGAAAAAAAAATGCAAGTAAATCGTCATATTAACTGCCATAAAGCTTTTGTTTCAGCCATTGTAAATTATATTATCTTAAAAATAATCAATTTAAGATTTTTAACGAAATATTTTAAGGCGTTGACAAGTCTATGTACAGAGGAATCATACCAAACATTTTTCTTTTGTGGTAAAATCACTAAAAACAATGACTTGGGAGGTATCACTAACATTTGAGGATTTATCAAGATGGAGAGAAAAGGCATTTTAATTTGATATAACTTCTTGCAATTTCCCATTCATATTTTCACCCATTTTTGTAACTCACCACATAGCGGTATTTTGGTATAAATGTAGGTCTTTAAAAGCTGTTCTAATCTAATTTTTGTTTTTGAAATTTTCAAAAAGTGTATAAGCTATTTCTCCAAACATATCCGTAATAAATTCAACATCACTAAATGATTTTCATTTATTTGAAAATGGGTGACTACTTTGAACGATGCAATGGTTACTTTTTAATTATTCCGTTCAGAAATCTTACGAGTTTATAGAAAGAGAGAGAAAGTCTGTGCGGTGTGCCGTACCATTTATTTCAAATTTCAATTGTAAAGCTGGCTTTACGAACAAAGTTTGTCGTACCAATAACCCGGGTTCTTTCAAATCCTTCAACATGAGTTTTCTAACCCCACCATTGGGTGGAAAGTCCCTCTGATAGTTGCCATGAATGCTATTGAAGTGTTGTTCCTAATTACCTTTTTAGGTATTGTCATTGTAGCATTACAAATTAAGCAACATAAGAAAGAAGTACTCAAGCTCCCACTCTCCGTAAAAATGTGTCTTACTCTTCTTAGAAGCTCTCATTTCTTATTTCACTAAATACGACACTCGGTGTTATTAGTGTTACAAGACTCAGTAGGAGTGTAAAAAAGTCCTTCATAACGTTATGAAAAACAAACAATTATGGGAAAATCATTTTGACGAGTAATGAATCTTAAGAAACATTGACACAGAGCGCATTTGCTAAACACCAAGACACTGATTTGAAACATCTCACCTCTCTGGAGCACCATCAACTGTCTGGTCTCAAACGATAGCAAGTTGAACTGATATCCAATGATTTTTTGCCGTGATCTCTGTTGGTCATGTTACGCCACTCAGTTGGATATCAACGTAAATGGTGAAAGTTTGTTGGGATATAAAATTAGTATACGTTACGGTATTCGACATGCAAGTATTTGAATATTTTTCGCTCAAGAGACATTTAGCGATCGAACCAAAATGATGCGGCCAAGGACGTTTTGGCCATGCCTAGCTTATGAAGCTAGGTCTGTAGTGTAAACCATCAAAGTAGGATTGCTACCTTTCAGCTTAAGCGGAGTGTACATAGCTCTACAATCTAGTATGGCTACTTAAAGGGCTTTTAGTTTAATATATTATCTCGCGTGATTTCAATTTAAAACTATAAGCAGTTGATCAAGCCCGTAAGAACTTTTTTACTCCAGTTTGATATATGTTGCGAGACTGAGGTATTAAACCTCGTGAAAATGGTTACTCTCTACGAATATATTTTATTTTTGAATAATTCATTAATTTGGGTTTTTTTAACTAAGGAAAATAAATTGCACGGTGCAATGCACCTTAAAATAGAGGAATTTATTAATAACTCTTAAAATTTGTGAAACAAATTAATATAATATATTATATTATACTGGTTCCTAAGCACTCCAACAAAGAAAATAAATGTGATAATATATACTCTTGCAGAAACACTGAGAGAAGTAAAGAATATATGCCCACCAAATACCATAGCAATCAATTTCATATTTCTAAGTATTTGATAAAAAGTGTATATGTTTGCTTATAGTTCAGAAACCAAAGGCTTTATACGAAATATAATCTATGTCAAAATATTTTTAATTTAAAAAAAATACTACAGCTTTACAATGAAAAACTATTTACTATCTCAAATAGTTGCGAGTATATGATCAAAATTTAAATTTTCTGTACAAGTATTATACCCTCTTAGTCATTTTTATAGAAAAATATAAATCGCAATTTTGTTTGTAATACCAAACACTGTAAGGATACAAAATGTAATCAAAATTATTAAATCCGATTTTGAGTATCTCTATTTGTTTTCTCTTTTAGCCTTTGAGTAATCTATCCTTAATATTTAGGGCTAGATATTTAATTCCTAAAACTCTTTGGGGGGAGCCTTATGAAAACCCAAGTATCAAGTCTTAGCCCAATTGGTAAAATAGTTTCGGCTCTAGTCCGAGATACAGACATACGATAACCCAAGAACCACTTTTTTGGGTTCAGTGGGTCATGAAATCTAGACATTTTTCAAAATATCGATTAAATTTTTTTTTGGCGATCCCAATACGTCTTTCTTTGAGTGGTCGAGGGAAAGAAAATATCAATTTCAAATCAAAAGAGAGATAGTGGGTGATATTTCATTTTAAGAACCAAAGAAAGATGTTAAGACTGTGGTAACAATACGCGCATGAAACAATTCTTAAAATGTTGTACTTAGCATTTTTTAAATTTAGGGAGCAATGTTTACTGTTCACAAAACTACTAGCTACTGTCCTTACAGTTTCATAATAAAATGTGAGGATTATTTATACTATATGCGTGAGAACGTAAATAGTAACGCCAAACACCATTTACCTTCAAAATTCTTTTGACTTTTAGTGAAAAAAAAACAACCTGAACAACTGTATATTTAGCGTATAACCCGAACGGGTAGTAATAAGTGGTGCTAGAAAAACTGTATTTTTTTGAAGAGCTTATTCAAAGAGTTGAGTCAATATCTGTATGAAATAAGAATGTTGAGCCGCAATGTGGGGAGAAAAAAAACCTCGCCTGAGATTGAACTCCAACCTAACGGGTCAGAGTAAAGCAATACGGAACGTATAAATAATCCTGCTGGTATGCTGAAAGGTCTAAGTACACTTCCTTGGACAATCCATGTTTATCTTCAATGGCAGTGCGATTACCTTCTCTCTTGGACGAGGATGAAAAGAGACAGATAGAAGTATCCCCCCAATCTACAGAGAGAGAGAGAAGATTCCACCATCAGCGACTATTTTTAAACGGTCCAGCTATTAAAAACATTACATTCCCGAAGCCGATATCCATTAGAGCTCACATATGGCCCGTTTTATGAGCGGGGAACATACATCTCGACACCACCCGGTCGGAAGATCATCACTAGGATTGTGAATGTTTGTGACCTCTTGTTTCTGCCAGCGTGGCGAATATTTAAACACAGGGACTTGGGCCACGGCTATCTCCACATATGATCAGCCACGGCTTCATATCGGCTACAGCAGCTAGGACCAAGCTTTGTACCATGGCTCGCGTGCATCTTTGGGACGATCTGATTTGTGCTCGGGAGAATACTTCCCAGAAGATACATCTTGGCCAATCGGGAAATAGTCGCAGTCGGTGTAAAAAGGGATTAGGTCCTTTAATATCCTTACTTATTTTATTGTGTTCTGAAACTTCATCTATCATTGGCAATCCTTATATTTTAATTTATTCTTTTCAGCGTATCCCACCAAAGTTTGGTGCTCCTCTATTGACAGTGGTGGATATGTAATCACATTCTGAGGCTGGGACACCATGTAGGTACGGTTACTTTAAACCAATCAACGATATTCTGTGGTGATTTTGATGATTATGATTATGTGGTGTTAATAGAAGTATCAATCCTACCTGAAGCCTAATTAACCAGACCATGGAAACCATAAGAATAATTCCCCTTAGAAAAAAATACCTACGGTACCGCTGGGAAATGAACCCGGAATCCTTAGATCAGTAGCCATGGATGCTAACCACCAGCCCAAGAGGTCAGCTCATTATAGAGTATGGATATAATATAATTAACTACAGACAATTGGAAACGTGTTCATGGCAACACAACTTCTATAACTTCTCTACGAGTGAAGTTACTTAATAAAATCTGATCACCATAAGAGGTAACTTTAAGAATAATCCTATATAAATAATTAGTGCACAAACCGTAACCAATATTGACTAAAGGCTCCTATTTTACAATTTAATAGTCAAATTGACTCCGTCTTTCGAAATCAACCAATGCATAATGCTTAAATTTGTGTATGCATCTAGGGAATAAAGTCCAAAAGGGTTTCATTTTCTTAAATAATTTTTTGTTTGATTTTATAAACTAACCTAAATCCAGACCAAACACAAAATATAGCCCCCAGCAGTTAATTAATCACTGTGAAAGGAGAACCTCAAATATCACCCGTGATATATTTTTTGACCATGCTGGGAATCAAACCCGGAACTCCTAGCTCAGTAGGTGAACTAAGGCTTAAGGTTAATAAAAACGTTCTTCTTATAGTGAACGCTTCTATCTTATAGCTTGTGTACAGTAGAACTGTTGTAGGAAGGTAAATTTAGGTGAATTCGATTTATAGGAAATGTACCCAGATGTTGCTTTGAAAGAGAGAGTAAAACTATTTAGAGGAAAAAATCTCTCATTACATTTGGCTCTAGGTCTAGCCCCAACCTCCTTGTTACCTTAAAATCATCCCAGACAAGACTAAAGTCTTATTCGAGTCCCCGATGCAGTTTTCTACATGATTGCACACACATAAATTGATGATTACCTACATATACACGAAATAATTCATATATGCATAGATTCAGACATACATACACACATACATGCACATTGCATGTATGTGTGTATGTAACATAGATATAATGTAGACAACATGCAATAACGACACTTTTTGTTTTGTATCAACACTAGCTCTATATTTAATTTAAATTATAAAGAAAATATGGTCCTAAACGAGCACTTGCAGGATATAGCCCCTTGTTGCCGCGAGCACAAAGCACTTGCTGTATTCTGTACGAGTGAGAAGAGAAGAGCTTATCACAAGATGTAGTGATACAAAGAACTAGGAATAAATATATTAAGTTTCCGTAAGGAAGGTATTTTTGGTATATACAAACTTTTTTTTCCAACATTGATAACATTTTACTTTTCATTAGTATTATTTTATAAGTTTTTATATTATCTATGAAAAGTTTGAAATGCATAAATGGCATTACTTTAATATGAATAAGTTATATGAAAATTGTCTTAAGGGTTTTTATAACTGTCAATATGTTCCTTTCTATCTAAATTGGATTATGGCTGTGTTGAAGCGCCGCCTACGTGAACTGTTATCACAGATATATCTTGATTGTATTACGAATGAACCGTTTAGAGAAATTAAATCAAACATACGTATATTAAAGTAGGAGTGTAGGGACGCGAGGAAAAGACAGTAATTGTGCAGTTTTATAGCAAAACTTTTTTGGCAAATGTTTCAATACACAAATAGTCAAACATTCTTCACAAGGTGATATCAACAGTTGTTGATAATCTGTCAAGATCATAGTGACATCAGATAAGAAACCTTTTAAATGAGAAAAAGTTGCCATACAATTCCAGGGCAGCCTTAATAGATAATCAAAAACTTTTGAGGTCACCATATGAAAAAAATTAAACTCTATGTTCATATTTGATCAATTTTGACCAAAAAAGGTGTTGATATAAAAACTGAAAAATACTGACCTTTTCTCTCCTCCCCTCTATTCCAACCATAAACTGGTCACTTTTATAACTGTAAAACAAGTTCTTTCTTATCTAAATTGGACTGTATTTTAATCATGATTTTATTTATTGCCTGTTCGATACCTTAGATCAATTAGTAGCGTGTCTGTCAACTGAGCTAAGGTTCTCGAGTTTGATTCCCGGCTTTGCCAAAAAAGTATAATTTCGTGAAATGTTTGTTTTCCCTTTCACAGTGACGAATTAACGGCAAGGGGCTGTATGTTGTGTATTTTCTAGATTTAAGTTATAGTATGATTTTGGTAGGAAGAACAGTAGTAGTTAGTTACTAAAATTACTAAAACAATTTTAATATATTCATACATCAAGTCATGTTATCTGCAGCTAGTCACTTTAGATAGATAATATCAAAAACAATAAAAAAACACAAATAATAAAGTGAAATGTTATCAATGTTGTCCGTTAATATGTTTGAGATTTCTCTACTGTTCTTCCAACCAAAATTAGGGTATAGTTTATAAGTCATGTGCTGATATAATCAGTCGGTTCAGAAATTGAACGTTAGTTACCTTGAATAGATGAAAAAACCAAATATTTATTGCTTAAGTTCCAAATAGTTATGCCTTTTTTCTTTCTAATCGTATAGCTAATGTCAGAACACAGCATACAATCTAATCAAATTTAGGACAGCACGCCTAATACTAAACACTGATTAATAGTGCTGACCTGATTTGGTGGCCGCATGATCTAAGGTGTTAGTATCGTGTGAGACTAGACTGCCAATAACAGGTAGATAGGGATTTTAATTCCAATTAGATGTGCAGAGGTTGGTTTTTAAAACGGGTTTCCACTCTCCCGCTATGCAAATGTGGGTACACTTTCTCTAAACTCAACCTTCTTCATCCCTAACTTATTAACGTAATTAGTAAATGTTTTTATAACATTATTATGTAGTAAGACGTGGTGCTATACAAAATAATGCCATGGCATGTACTATTTAATGCGAGGAATGAAATTGAGCACAAATAGCTAAGATTATTGTCAAAACCAACCGGAATAGAACCAAGACCCCTTAGACTAGTGGTGCTCAAGCTGTTGTCTGTGGATATGTGTCAGGTGGTCCACACATGGGGCCACAGTAAAATGAATGATATGGCAACATCGTTTTTTATTTCTTAAATATTCAATTGTAGTTTGGGAATATGGTTTCAAAAATAAGTAATAGGTAATTTAACCTCAAATTGTATTTATCATAGAAGCAAGTAAAGACTTTCCTGATATCCTTTTTCAACAAAATCACGATGCAAATTTTCAAAAATTACCCAAAATTAAACTATTTTTTATATGAGGGTGTCAATCAAAATCAAAATAACATCTCGAGGACGGACAAAATTGTCTTTATATTATATTCATTCTAATCTCGAGGTCAAAATTTTTCACATTTACAATCTTTTTTTCTCTTTGTTAGGATTTAAAATGTGAAAAAATCAAAAAGAATACAATAATTACAGACTAACTCCGCTAAGTCAACTACACTTTGTTCCACAAATAAAGTCCAAGAGCCGACATTCATGAAATGTCAACTACTTTATTAGTTTTATTTTATTAATTGTTAGCTCATGTACCTGACGTTTCCCGGGAGGTTTTTAATTATTTTTAAAACTTATCAAAATTTAAAATTCCTTCTTCAGGATGCATATATTCATGGACAAGGGGGGAATTAATTTTGGAGTTTTCAGACCTGGGCTAGCGGTAGATATCGCGCCATGCTTATGACAGACAAACAAACTCTTAATTACCCATAGATATTAGATTCATATCCAAAGTAACAGGTTATATGACGTGACTTGAAACTAGGTTTAGAATATTTCCTAGATAACAGATAAGATTCTCCCTATGAAAATTGGACTGTAAAATGTTTATATATGAAAATATTTTATAAATATGCTGTCTTTACTGCTTTATAAACGCTTTAGTAATAAATGTCGTGCTTCAACAAGTAACAAGTAGGTTGGTATATTGAGGTGAGTGGTCAGCGTGTGTACTGAACTATCATCTAATTGTTCGTTATTTGGAAAAGTTTGAGCAACACTTCCCTAGACATATAGTCAACTACTCTACCCACAATGTAACATGATGACTAGGTCATAGAAAACAAAAATAATTACATGTGATATTAGCAATATAAACGTAAATTTAATGTCTTTTCTAGGTTAGTAATAGAGTTTATTAATTCTCATTCTAGTTTTTTTAAATGTATTTTTCCATAATTTCTGTAGATATGTTACAGGAAAAGCAGATTCTCCGGTAAGAGTCGACTTTACCTAGTAAAAGTTGATCAGAAGCGAAAAGTGATGAATTTCGATCAACATTTACTAGTCATAGTTGACCGTACCTAGGGAAAGTATACTCTTACTACATTGAGTTAGTAAAAGTTGACTTTTTGCAAGGAAATGGTCTACTACCTAATAAAAACAAATAAAAAAGCAAAAACTTTATGAATACAAAGATGATACAAATATTTATTATTTATTACAGCAATGTAAAGATTTGTGACACTTTGAGTTGCAGAGCTAACCTGACCTAACCTAACCTAACCTAGCCTAACCTAACCTAACCTAGCCTAACCTAGAAAACAACAGTTAACTAATAGAGCTGGGATATTCAAAACAAAGATGTGCGCGCGAAGTCACATGTGGAGAGCAACATCGCGGAATCAACTTTTACTAAAACCACAGCAGGCATAGTTAACTCTTCCTAGGAAAAGTTGATCTGTTTATACTCTATCAACTTTTACTGATACGTTTAGTAAGAATCGACTTTACCTAGGCCAAGTCAACTCTCACTAACACTTTACATTTCCTGTGACAGATACATGAATTGAACGAGACCAATATACTCTTTGGTTAATATCCAAGCGTCTTCAGAGGTAACTATTTTCCACCAACTTCAACCAATATTTGAATAGCCGTCAGATTTAGACAAGGGGTATGTACTCTTGACCCATTGAGCAGAAGGCCAGGACTTAGCCCCCACTAGTTGTTCTGGTGATTATTTTAATTAATGTGTCTTTTAAAACCCTTTTTTCAGGTGAATTTTATTATATATTTCCTTTACTCAACCATAGGTTTTTTAAATCCCTGATGTTACTGGTATTACGAAACAAAAAAAAAATGCTCAAAATAATGAACTTTTTTTTAAATAGTAAAATTTCAACTTAAAGATTAACATTATATAAAAGGTTTATAAGATGTTACTGAGCTATATTCGTTTCATAATTAATTATTGGCTTTGGCAATGAGGTCGAGAGTTTGATTCCCATATATATGCTGTTTTCTCACTCTTTATATAGACCAATGATAGTCCTCTAAGCTACTCTTTTCATGTCTAGCATTAAGACCATTGTGGATGGTCTGACAACTTGACATAGACTGGTTTGATGCTGATGGTGAAGCTGAAGTTCGAATCTCTTTCGTGTGCACTGAAGAATATTTGGCCCATGTTAACTGTCAATGTATTATTTAAACCTCCTCTTCACGCTAATGCGAGTGCATTTATTATCATCCATTCTAATTATCACAAACCTCTTACATTAAGTCATTAATAGCCGTTGGTTTTTAACTGAATTTTAAATTATCTTTTGAACTAAAATAGGCTTTATTAACGTACAAAAGTGAAACCTGCAAACAGAAAATGCGTGAGTGTAGGAAACACGAGCTGAGGGCAGTAGTTTTACAGTTTTTATATCAAAATACTTTTCTGTTCAAAATAAATATATATTTCTCCAGTGTAGACATGTGGTTTAATTTTATTCACATGGTGACAACAACAGTTGTTTAATATCTGTAAAGGATATCCTAGAATCTAATGACTACTTTTTCTCTTCATTTAAAAGTTTTGTCATCTAATGCTGCTATGCTACTGACAGATATTCAACAACTATTGAAGTCACCGTGTGAAGAAAATTAAACTCTATATTTCTACTTGAGCAATATTTAATCTATATTGGCCTAAAAATGTTTTTCTATAAAAAATAGCAAACATCACTACACTTATCTCAATTTATCTACCCTACCACCTTTTAAGAGGTTCAAATCAATATATTATTTATGAGAAGGGAATAAAGCCATAGGTTTTGGGTACTTAAAACTTTAAGGTGCTACTATTTTAGTTAGTTATATACAGTCCTAATGTCTTGGGAAGAGTCTTTATCTGACCTCTTGACAGGATATCATATCTACTTTCACGTATTCATACTTCCTGTCATGTTATCAGCCAATGTAACTTTAATAGATATTTTAAATGGCTATAAAATTACACTAATAATTTAATATTGAAACATATACCGTCATTGACTGCAAAAAACTATGTTTGCTTTTTCTAAAATTTTCTTACTACTGGAATCCTATTATAACTTGTTTACTTAGATTAAATGTCAGCTGTTGAAGGAGGTAGACAAAATAATATCTCTTTCTCTCTCCCTTATATTTTCAGGTTTCAGGATTT
>CABFWB010001530.1:40139-54777 GCA_902151455.1 Timema bartmani
CTTCCTAACATAGCTTAGATATACGATACCATTCGTAGTTTTAAGGTCTAACAATATAAGTTATTAATACTAGACATTCGTGGACCTATGTTTAGGCTTATAATTTTTTGCCTTAGCTCGCAGCCACAATTAAAAAGAAGTCTTATATTATAAGTTTCTAATATTAACCAAAGATTAAAAAAAAGTATCAAAATTATTGCGAAAAATTTGGTTACAATAATTCTATCTACTAACTATTTAACGTATTCCTGTATGCAAACATGTATTGTAGCCCTACACACTTGAATGGAACAATATAATATAGTAAATGGGCTTGAATTAATACAATAATTTATTTATCTTTGCAAGTCCTTAAAAACAACCCATATGTTAAAAGTTTTACTATTTAACTTTATAACAAATGTGTATTAATAAACTAGTATTTGCCCGTGGTTTTGTCTAAATAAATAATACATCAACATATTTGACTAAACATCGGTGGTCTTGGGGTAAAGTGCTCGTCTCTGGACCCGAACTTCATGGGTCCGAATCCAGCTGGGTTATACGGATTTTTCTTCATCGATAAAAATCCGTGGCACAACTTCCTTCGGAAGGGAAGTAAAGCCATTGCTTCCATGCCGATTGTGGATTGTAATGGAACCTTAGAATGTATGGGAAACTACCTTTCCCGACAAAATTGGAAGGCTCTTTTGCTTTCGCTCATATAAACTCTCGTGTGCTGATATTATAAATCGGTTCATAAAGTACACGTTAAATACCTCGATTGAAAAAATAACATATTAGACAACTTTAAATGTTAGAAAAGAATGAAGCTTATTCAAGAGCAATGATTTATATGAGTACGAAGATTCACAAATAAACACAGACTCACCATAACCCCTTCCCCTACACACCCCTGTTCATATCACTTGCCCTCTTCTGTAGCCGCAATACCAGCCGCGACGAATAATTGCTACTTACACCATGTTTTTTTCGATACTAAATGGCTCGCTGATAAGATAGCTTGATTGTATGTACTCTTGGTCTCTTGGTATCACCATTGAGTTTTCTAGTCTATACCCTGAAAAATTGTTCTTACAATAAAAACTATACGACTATATTCTAAGTAGTCAGAAGCCTTTTATTAATATATTCTAAATAAATATCTGGACATGGTACTTGAATCCGACATGACAATGGTTTTATCACTTGGCTACCCAGACTTGTTTTAGGTCCAAGGTCTAACAAACACGACTTCTTACTTAAGTCCACATAATATGGACGTGTTAGATCGTCATATATTAGATCTATCAGAAACACAGCCAGGGGGATCCCAGGTCCGCATATCTACCACAGGTTACATTACTGGGCTATGTCAAGGATGTGCCTAGCACTCTTATGTGCTAAAATACGCATATATTGCCGACTTTAACATTATAGCTCAGTCAGAAGTGAAGATATTGTCTGGGCTAGGACTTCTTGGTTACATTTCTTATATAGTTTAAAAATGTGTAATTTGTAAAAATGGGAAATTTTCAGTTACAAATTTTCATCTATTTAACTAGATATTGTCTATTATAAATAGTCAAAAATAGTGTGTGAATGGAGTGCTTTACCATTCTATTATTTCACGATAAATGTATCTGATGAAACACACAACAAACATAAAGGTTTAAAAAAAATAGAGGTACGCTCATTATCAAAACAATCCCAATATTTTTTTATCTAATAAAGTTACAAATATTAGTTCATAGAGTGTCATGCAGTCAAAGGTGTGGAAAGCTAGTTTTCATATGGGTGGTCCACTATAAATTTGACGTAATAAGTTCATGAACTTTTTCAATGACTATAATGTAAGTGGTGCGGCGAGAAGAAATTCCAAACTATACGTGACCAGTTGATGGCAAAATGGTTTACCTACTTTTCAGTCTCACTATCTCGGCTCAGTCCAAAAAACAACTTTTTTTCTCCGATACCATTTGAACGTACCAAAAAGATTTGTTATTTGAAATGTTGACAGGGATAGTTTTACAATAAGATAATAATTAATTAGTATAAGACTAGTAAAGAAGTTAGCATCTTGTCTTATCACACGTTAGGGTTGTATGTATATGTACTAACTACGCTAACATGTAGTGAATGAGGAAGGTTGAGTTTAGAGGATGTGTACCCACATTTTAATTGATAGAGAGAGAGAGAAAAAGAGAGAGAGTGGAAAAAAAGTTAAGAAAAACCATCCTCAGTCCACCCGACCAGGATTCAAACCACAATCTCTCCTTCATTGACAGTCCAAGAAATTTCGAAGGTGACGTCATACTATGCGGCCACTGAAACGGGTGAAAGATAATACTAAAAGTATATGTATAACCCCGCCACTACAACATAGTGCCGTTTCGCATGAGGGGTATTTTATCGCGCGATGTTTTAGTCACGCGATCAATTTTAACGTTGCTTTCAGATGAGATGGAGAATACCGCCTGTTTCCAATATTCAGTTGTGCTTTAGACGGTGCCGGAAACAAGCGGCTGTTATAGATCGGTGGCGCGGGGATTTTACCACGCGATTATTTATCTCCCTGTGTGAACCCATCTGAACCAAAGTATCCGAGCTGATAGAATTCACGTGATTAAATACCTCACTTGTGAAATGTCACTTCAGGTGGGAGTGTAGAACACGTGAGTTAAGGTCAGTATTTTTACATTTTTTATAGCAAAACATTTTAGCCAAAATAAATAAAATATTGCTCCAGTAGAATTATAGAGTTTAACTTTCTTCGCAAGGTAATATCAACGGTTGTTGCATAGGTGTCAGGAGCGCAGTGGCATTAGATGATAAACTATTTAAACGAATAGGCCTATAAAAAGTTGTCAGTAAATTCTAGGACACCCTTGACAGATATTCAATAACTGTTGATATCACAATGTGAAGAAAATTTCTCTCGATGTTTTTAGTTTAGCAATATTTGATTTATTTTGAAAAAAAAAAGTTTTTATATAAAAACTGCAAAAACACTGGCCTTTTATCATGTCCCCTCCACTCCCACATTAAGGGGTCTATAAATTCCTAGAGAGGGCCAACTATTTCCAGGTGGGAGGGACTAATAGAACTGACTCCCATGCTGAAACAGCGAGTTCTCACATTCCTCCACTGCTGTTGTTTTAGAAAGCAACGAGAGAACACGACAAAGAGTTTGCCTCCGGACCGACGAGTCCAGATGAGGCCCTGTTGTCTAGCGCCTTCAACCATTATCGTAAGGCCCTGTGTCCTGTACCTGTGCGCTACTCCATGCCGTGACGTGTCACGGGGTCATCCTCTTGCCAGGGGTGACCTATTGACCTTCTTCAGCACACAACGCTGCTGGGCCCATAATTACACTGGTGGCAGACTTAACCTAACCTTCCGCGGCTACTACGAGGAGCTCATGATCCGCACAGCAGATACCGGGTGTATAGGTCTACCTGCCTTCGGCGAGGAAGAGTGAGCTATGTGCGAGACCTGTCATCACCCCTGGAGCCAACAGGATCATCCTCAGGGCGGTAATTCATCGACATATTTATTTAACATAAGAAACATATTTATTTTATAATATGCTAAAACAATCAACTTCAGTGGTCTTAGGGTAAAGTTTTCTCCTTAGGATCCGATGTTCGTGGGTTCAAACCCAGCCAAGGGTGATGGATTTTCCTTCGGAAGGATAGTAAATCCACTGGTTCCATTTAGATTGTAAAATGTGAAATACCCGTGGAAGGTATACACAATACTTTTTCCCGGCAAAACTAGTAGGGCCATTCGCTCTCGCCCATAGAAATTCAGAGTGAAAGGCAAAGGGGAACCACAGCATTTCCTGAGCCCCCCTAGTACATTGGATTTCTACCAGAAAGTGCGGACACCACTAACCAACCAAAAGGCTAGGTATAGGTTGATTTTGGTAGGAAGAACAGTAGAAGTTAGTTACTAAAGTTATTAAAACAATTTTAATATATTCATACATCAAGTCGTGCTATCTGCAGTTGTCAATTTTGATAGATATTATAAATACCTATAAGATAACACAAATAAAATAGTAAAATGTCATCAATATTGGTGGCAAATAAATAAATTTGAATTTTCTCCACTGTTCTTCCAACCAAAATCAGGGTATACCTAGGATGGATATAAATCCTATCAAACCAACCTTTGGTTGGTTAACTGAAAGAGATGATATAAAGGTTAACACCATCCTTGATGAAAATGTGTCTTAATACATTACCTCAAACTTTCTTCAATTTTGATCAGTATATGTGATTCCAAAAAGGAAAATTTTGTTCCAAATGGTGGCCCGCGCTCACTGAAAGTGTGGACCTTGCAGTAAATATCCTGGGGGCAGATGCGAAATAGCTAATTATGCTACTAAAATCTATATTCATAAAGGCCATGATTGCATTTTATTATATATTTATCTGACTGACCTTTGGTGACTGGCGCTGTTGCATTTTAGCAACAGCTTTAATTTGTAGTTTTATTGAACATTCAAAGTAATGAAGTCTCAGACCCCCCTTCCCCGAAGTTTCTAAATTAATTCCTGATGTTTGGTTTGATGTAATCAAACATTCAAGAAAATGTTTATTTTCTCAGATACGGGAGTTTTAACTGTTGCCATGTAGGAATGTTGTGAATACGCAACGGCCTCAGTAATAATGTAGAATTAAGTAGTCAGTAGTTTTCTAATACACTAAAATATAAAATAATGCCTTACAAAATTTCTTTAGATTGTTTTTCTAATAATAAGTTATGTTTTTGTAACAGTTTAACATTAAAGTAATTTTCTTTCTATATATATATAAAATTTACAAAAATACAATATTATTCGAATATGTATTTAATAATATTGCTTCAATAATAGTATTATGTACTAAAGTAGACTTATGTGTTTTTTATTATAATTTAGAACATTATAGGACGATGCAAAAATGCAATGGCGTCAGTCCTCATGTAATCTTTTTAGCTCCAGTCCTCGAGGGTTAATTAAAATATCAATTAACTAAATGTATAATTTTTTTGTGAAAGTGTATATAGTTGCATATTTCATAATGCATTTTCGAAAGATTAACAAACTTACATTTGTCAGTAAAATTTGAAATATTCTACCAACTAAAAACACAATTTATTATAAGTATTAAAATTTATTATTTATTAAGTGTGGTTTGGAGGCCTTTTATTAATTTGATGGGGCTACTAAATATATATTTGGCCCACGCTGCAAAATGATACTCAAATTTGTCCCTTGGGATGAATGAGTTGGACCACCCTGTTCTAAGTGAATAGTTTGTGTCTTCACGTTGAACCACTACATTTTTTAGCTTCTTTGCATGTATTGGTTAAATTTAGTGTCTCGCAAATTTTGTTTGCTTGAACCCTAGATTCTAGAGCATAGGTATGCAACACATTTTTCAATGTTGCCACAGGTGTGGCGAATAAGAAGTGAAATTTGCCACAGCACATAAATATTGAGTGAGAAACTTACTTTAGTGTGCGAGACAAGTATTGAATTGTGCGTGTGTAGGAAGGGCGGAAAGATAGGTGTATCTTGGCATGGTTAACTACAGGCTCAATGACCTGTAAGTAAACAGACATTTGAACAATGATCAAAATATATATTTTTATCTAAAATGTATCATTTTTTAATTTTCTTTCCACGCTCCCAATCAGGATAGTTTGACTCATTTCTCGTCCAACTCCTGTCCCGTAGTAAAAATGTAACTCTCACGAATCAGACTGAAACTTAAGTAGGAGATTAAACGACATGTTGGAAAAGAGAGTGGAGGGAATTGCAGTGATGTGACATTAACGCGTTCAGAAAGTGAAATGATTCCAAAAATAGGCAGAAAGTGTCAAGACAGCCAGCAGGCACCGCCAGGAAAAAGTTTAGTCTATTGCGAGAGATGTCAAACTCAAGTTCACAATAATCATTTGACAAAACTCTCCTCTTGTGGCGAGTGGCGAGAGGGTTTGTCCAGAAAGGTGGCACTTTTCAGGTGTACTTAGTGGAACCCCGGGTGTATTTTTAGAATCAAATAATGTCCATCTAAAACCATACACCACGTGACTACTGTGATGTGCATCTTTGAATTCAATCAGCCAAGACAATATAAACTTTGAATAAGTAGTCAGTGAAATATTTAGGGTTTGCACCTTAGACTATTTCTAACATCCACAACGAGCCTGACACGTTAGACAGTGTGACTATACCCCCCATCTAGGGTAGGAGTGTAGGTGACAGCTAACAATAGCTACCAGATATACTTTCATGTATCCATTCACCAAACCCTATGATCTGGAAGACCTTGTGATTTCGCATCAAACTTTTTTTATTATATGTTTCTTTTAACCGTTTCACATAGTCTGCTCTCTGTCAGTTACCACCCCCCCCCCNCCCCCCTATGCGAATGGACTCTGCTATCTTGTCTGTCACGAGTATTGTCAATCTACCAATTTAAAAAATTACTAGTCTCTCTGCATTAACATGTGCACCTCAAAGCCGTAATTTTAAAACTTGGATTATATATTTTAGTTAACTACTATCAGTAAACTAAAGATTTCTCCTAGTCAACGCTGGGTACTTAAGATAGTATTTTATAAAAGGTTTGTATAATATATTATTTTACTAAAGAGTCTAAATTGTTCGTCAAAGTTACATCACATTTAATTTATTAAAGATAGTTTTAAAATAAAATATGTGAAAGTGAAACAAAGCAATAAACTAGTCTCGACCGTTTGGCAAATGATGTAATATGAATTTACCTTTGACAAATGATCTAATATGAATAATATTACTTTACTTGCATCGTCCCTTTGACAAATGTCTAATATGACTTTACTTGCATCGTCCCTTTGACAAATGATCTAATATGACTTTACTTGCATCGTCCCTTTGGCAAATGATCTAATATGACTTTACTTGCATCGTCCCTTTGACAAATGATCTAATATGACTTTACTTGCCTCGTCCCTTTGACAAATGATCTAATATGACTTTACTTGCCTCGACTCTTTGGCAAATGATATAATATGACTTTACTTGCATCGTCCCTTTGACAAATGATATAATATGACTTTACTTGCATCGTCCCTTTGACAAATGATCTGAAATTACTCTACTTGCCTTGTCCTTTTGAAAAATGTTCATAATATGAGATTTTGCTCATCAAAGTGATAATTTATCTTTAGAACTGCAAAAAAAAAGTTTAATCTAGAGTGAACCAATTACATAAATAATAATCTACGTTTTCGATGCACAGTTATGAAAAAAGAAAATTTTTGAATGATATCAAATGGAATATCCCACTTTTTTTTGACAAATTTAACCATCAAAGAATTATGTTTTTTGAATCTTGATTGTTGTAAAAAATATTAATTTGTATTAATTTAGCTAATGTTTGCATACGTTCAAAGTATTATGCAAAAATAATAATCCTCTAAATAAAATTAATACAGTTCCCCTGGATAATTTAAACAAGTTTTGTACTATAATATAATTTTGGGAGGAACCAACTTTTATGAATACAAACTCTCTTTTACGCTCAAAATTATAATACTTTGTTATTTTATAAGTGTTATGTATTAGGTGTTGAAAATATCTGCTAAAAGTGACAGCTCTGTAGATCACACATTTGAAAGTAGAAAAATTAACTACTATAAGATTCAAATAATGTTCTTCCCAAGAAAAGAAAATTGTAAAGGATTGTGTAAGATTGTTTAACTAAAAGCCAAAATAGTGCAATGCTTATCTCTCTGATATATTCAATACCTGTATTGCATAGCATTTTTATCTCATCAGCAAGCCCAGGTCAATAACTGCAGACTTCCAAGTCAACATAAGAATAAATGGCTGATCGTATAAAATTACAGGATGCAAATATTTACTAAACGATATTAAAAAAAAAAAATCATTACAAGTCAGTGTGTTGTCATAATCATACAATTTTCCTAAATCAAGACCCGTATTGGTAGTCATATAGACTAGGCGTAAGTTTTGTCTGAAACTTCTTTAAAGCTATCCATAGCTAAATTAATATTTAATAACATTATATCTGTGATTTAATCATATTATTAAAACTATTATTACTTTTAACAGGTGTAAAATCATTCCATATTAAATATGGCAGCATTTGAACTTTAGGTTAAACTTCAAGTTGCATCACTGTATCCTGTTGGAGTCACCTGAACACACTATTTATATATATTTTTTAAATCCTCAATTTACGACCACATTCTGTTTCCTTGAACAAAAGGCACGACGGGGTAAAGCTATGAAAGTATGATTTATATCGGAACATTAAAATAGAACTGACCCCATACTGACAAAGAAATGAATTCATAAAAATAAAAAGTCTGGAAACTAAACTGTCCCTCCATATTACAGTGACACACAGTTAGTGGCTGCCCTGGATTCGTGGGCAACGTACGAGAAGATAAGAAAGGTCCATTTTTAATTTTGGTTGTTGTAATCAAGACAATCTTACTCTCTCCTAGTTTCATTTATTTACTTTACTGCCAATACGACAATGTGCATTTTCTATTTATTTTGGAGTTAAAAAAACAGGAAAAGCATTGATTTTTACTATCCCCCAAAAATTACAGTTTAAAAAAAAATTGTATAGTTCTATTCTACAACCTTTTAATAAAAGGGTTGTTTAAGGAAGTTGCTTACCTGTGACGTCACGATAGGTCAAGATAAGATTTTCCATGTTAATGAAAGATATAACCTTGATTCAAAAAACTATAACTTCTTAAATAATTCTATAAGTAGTCAAACAGTTTCATAAAATTATTATTTTTTATCTCGAAGTATTCTTTTGTAAACGAATTTTTTTTAAATCGACTACAGCTTAAGCTCTTTTGCTTGGTTACGAAAATGGCCTGTACAAGTCTTACCGCCAGTATGTAAATTAAAAAGGTATGTTAAGGCATTAACATGTCCATTTAGAATCAGAAAAAATAAAAGAGGAATTATTAAAAGCAGGTCAATATTTAAAGGTGCAATTAGTAAAGTGACCGTGTAAACTCGTAAGAGAAAGAGGGGAAGTATATCAGCAGGTAAATTAGAGGCGTGGCAGGTGAAATGCTAGTTTTTTTCCTTTTCTATCTGTTTTGTGCATTGCCATCTAAGTTTGTGTTTGGAGTGATTAGTTGCGTCAGGTTAAGATACAAACCATTTCGCAAAATAACTTTGAAATCCCCAACGTTCTTAAATAGTTTGAAATATATATCTAACTATTTATTTAAAATAAATATTAGTTGAGTTTTTGAATTAAACGTCCTGTAACCTAGAGGCGATATTGGTCATAAGCTTACATAAAATAAATAAATCGTAAGTAAATCCGGAATTATAGGGCTTATAGCAATGATATTTTAAAATGGCTAGAATATTATAGAAATTCATTTTGTCTATTGTAGCATATTAGGTAAGAATAATAACTCTCCCAAATAACTGTAAGGAATAATAAATCTCTCTCATAAGTGTAGGGAATAATAAATCTCTCTCATACGTGTAAGGAATAATAAATCTCTCTCATACGTGTAAGGAATAATAAATCTCTCTTATAGGTGTAAGGAATAATACATCTCAAAATATTAGTTGAGTTTTTGAATTAAACGTCCTGTAACCTAGAGGCGATATTGGTCATAAGCTTACATAAAATAAATAAATCGTAAGTAAATCCGGAATTATAGGGCTTATAGCAATGATATTTTAAAATGGCTAGAATATTATAGAAATTCATTTTGTCTATTGTAGCATATTAGGTAAGAATAATAACTCTCCCAAATAACTGTAAGGAATAATAAATCTCTCTCATAAGTGTAGGGAATAATAAATCTCTCTCATACGTGTAAGGAATAATAAATCTCTCTCATACGTGTAAGGAATAATAAATCTCTCTTATAGGTGTAAGGAATAATACATCTCTCTCAAACGTGTAAGGAATAATAAATCTCTCTTATAGGTGTAAGGAATAATACATCTCTCTCAAACGTGTAAGGAATAATAAATCTCTCTTATAGGTGTAAGGAATAATACATCTCTCTCAAACGTGTAAGGAATAATAAATCTCTCTTATAGGTGTAAGGAATAATACATCTCTCTCAAACGTGTAAGGAATAATAAATCTCTCTTATAGGTGTAAGGAATAATACATCTCTCTCAAACGTGTAAGGAATAATAAATCTCTCTTATAGGTGTAAGGAATAATACATCTCTCTCAAACGTGTAAGGAATAATAAATCTCTCTTATAGGTGTAAGGAATAATACATCTCTCTCAAACGTGTAAGGAATAATAAATCTCTCTTATAGGTGTAAGGAATAATACATCTCTCTCAAACGTGTAAGGAATAATAAATCTCTCTTATAGGTGTAAGGAATAATACATCTCTCTCAAACGTGTAAGGAATAATAAATCTCTCTTATAGGTGTAAGGAATAATACATCTCTCTCAAACGTGTAAGGAATAATAAATCTCTCTTATAGGTGTAAGGAATAATACATCTCTCTCAAACGTGTAAGGAATAATAAATCTCTCTTATAGGTGTAAGGAATAATACATCTCTCTCAAACGTGTAAGGAATAATAAATCTCTCTTATAGGTGTAAGGAATAATACATCTCTCTCAAACGTGTAAGGAATAATAAATCTCTCTTATAGGTGTAAGGAATAATACATCTCTCTCAAACGTGTAAGGAATAATAAATCTCTCTTATAGGTGTAAGGAATAATACATCTCTCTCAAACGTGTAAGGAATAATAAATCTCTCTTATAGGTGTAAGGAATAATACATCTCTCTCAAACGTGTAAGGAATAATAAATCTCTCTTATAGGTGTAAGGAATAATACATCTCTCTCAAACGTGTAAGGAATAATAACTCTCTCTTATACCTGTAAGCAATAATTGGATAGAATTATTTTTATTACATTTGCAAATTAATTTATTATTAAAAAACTTAAAAATAATTTTAAGTAGTATGGGCCTATGGGTTTCAAGAAAAATAATAGCTAGAAATATTTAAACTATGTTTAGTTCTGTTTTTATAGAAAACACTAAAATGGAGGTTTTTAATCGTATGATTTGCTCAAAACTCCGGTCTCTTGGTTTCAAAATGGCCATGGTTCTCATTGTGATCCCAAGATATAATTTACTGTGATATAAAAAGGGATTTTGTAACATATTGCAAGTACTTTAACCATAAAAATGGGTATTAAACTTAGTTTTAAAAATATCCAACCTTTGAATAAGAATAGTTTGTAGGCATATATTAAACTTTTTATTTTTATAGTTGATCACGTCTTTTAGCATCGGTTCTAGAAACCTTTCCAAAACATCTTACAATTTACTATGTATTAGGTAGAAACTGGTTCGGTTCTTCAATAGTCTACAGACAAATTTTCATAGAAAGGTTCTCTTAGAAAAAAACCAATTTTTGCCGCCAAAATTGATAACATTTTACTATTTCAATGGTGTTATTTTCGGTATTGAAAATATACACCAAATGTGACCGTTTGAGAGCACATTACTTGAAGCATGAATACATGAAAGTAGATCTAGTAACTTTTTATCTGTCTTAATAATGTCTTATATGACAATTGAACTATATTTTAGTTCCACCGGTTCTTCGCTTAGTTGTGTGCAGAAAGACGAAATTAATGGAAACCAAATGGCTATAGATTAATTTGTGTGACTAAGGGGGTGTTTTAAATCTATAACCAGCACAGAGACAGGAATTTTGGAACTAACTAATGAATAATATATATTTGTATTTTATTAGAAAGGACTTAACTAATAGTTACAAAAGCTATTTAGAACTGCTCTTGTGAATTTCTATGTCAAGTTATATAGTCTTCAGCTGTCACTTTTAATATTATATCTATATCTATATATATATATATATATATATATATATTATACCTATACAGTTAACCTAAGTGGTCTTGGGGTAAAGTGTTTGTCTCAGGATCCAATGTTTGTGGGTTTAAACCCAGCCGAGGTTGGCAGATTTTCATCAGCGATAAAAAAAATGTCCGTAGTACAAGTTTCTTTGAAGGGGAAGTAAAGATGATCGATCCCATGTCGATTATGGCATGTATGTGTAATATTTGTGGAAAAAAAAATCCTGGAAATATTGGCAGGGTCCTTCACTCTCGCTCATAGACATTTTGGTAACCAGTTGGTTCAGAAAGTTCATGTTAAATACCTCAAATAAATAAATATAGAGTATCTATAAATTAATACCAATAGTATTGTGAAATATCAATGTTGGCCTGAAGCAAATATATTTTTATTTTATAAAATTTATTCTTCTTCCAGAATTTGTGTGTGTATGTATGTGTATGTGTGTTAATACCTATATAGTATGCATTTTAATACATACTAAATAATATACATAATAAACCTGTGTTTGTGTTCTATAAGTAAATAAAATTTCTGTTTTCTCAGTAATAATTGTAAGACTGCTCTTTCTTTGGATATTAAAAAACTACCTAGCGTATTGTATAAATACATTATTTATAAAAACTTGCCGATAGCTGAACAGCTTCGTCTGAGAATTGTCTGTAGACTCCATTGTGTATGACTAGTGTAATTATGATAACAAGAGTCTAAGAGCTTCCCCTAATAGCTATGCTCTCCATAGGTGGGATCCCCCTTACCAATAGTGGCAATAATATAGTATTTTTTATAGCTTTTCCAAGTAAGAAACACAATATTTAATATTATTTCACAGTTTTATTACCCCACCTGGTAGATCTTCGTAACGTTTCCTAGCCACTTTGAATAAAATAAGTCATCGTGGTTTTTCTTTTTAGAAAAAATATGTTTTCTTGATTCGAGTAGTCATTTAAAAAAAGTATCATAAAAGAAAACTATTATGTAGCCAACAAAACCAGACACTGAATTTAATGATTCTCGATACTACGCTTATAATTTGGAATTCCACTGTGCTTGTAGAAATACTTATTATACAAGCAGCTTAAAATTTTGTAAACCAAATATCTTAACATGATAAAATATAATGGCGAAAAATTAAGATAATTTTGTCGTAGTAATTATTCTATCCAAATAAGAAAATAAATACAAGTTTTAATTTTTTATTAATTTAAAAGGTAAACATTCTAATAAGCTATACATAGAGACACCGACATTTGGATGGCCTTAAACCATAGTGAACTATCAGCCAAAACCAATGTTTTTCTAAAACAGCTTCAAAGTTGAATAGCATACAGCATTACCAACCTCATGGCAAAACAAAATTATGTTATTGTTTGGTCTCTTGTTAGCGTACGACATAGTGCACTATGTCATAAGAAAGAGGACAAAATTCTGAATAGGACCACATAAAAAACTAAATATGTCTTTTTTTTTAGATATTTCACTCTGGTATAAGGCCATTATTTTGCAAGACATGTTTTTAAGACCTTTTACCCAGATGTTAAAATTACTCTCAAAAACATATTTAAATACAAATGTATCATTTTTGAAGTAATAGTACACTCTCGAAATAAAACGAGATACCGTAAAATATTTTCGTAAATTGATCATTTTGGGTTTTAAATAAGAATTATAGTCAATTTTGTTGATTTAAATGTGAATTGACACTAAACACGTCGTTGTTGTTTCTATGCTGAAATTGCCTGAAAAATAAAGCGTACCAACTATGCTAATATAAAATAACTTTTCAAAAAAAAAACCATAAACCGAAGATTATTAGCAATTGTTTGAACTGGCTCCATTTTTGTCCCCAAAGACAAATATTTAAAGAAGAAGAATATAACACCATAGTTAAGCTAGATTGAGATATATATTTATTTCTATGTCCTTGGTCTTCCTTCTTACGTCACTATAAAGTAACGTTATTTTCGAATGTTGTGATTAAGTGTTAAATTATTCAACCGCAGTCAAACGGAATATTATTTCTTATAATAATGCTTCATGCTTTTGTAAACGTTTCAAATATAACTGTTTTATAAATAAATGCTGGATTAATTATATGAATGAAGGAGTGCATGAAATAATGGATGGAGGTAATCTAAAAATTATATTTAAAATTTTAGATAGTCATTTTATATTCACTATTATTATTATAAGCGTGTTTAGTCTATTTGGTTGAGTGGAAGGCAAACTAGCCTTCACTTCACCAAAATGTTTCAAAAATAAAGACAATAAATTAAATAAATTAAACAATAGGTGAATAAAAATTAAATATGCCTAAGGCTCTAAATATTTTTTAAATAAATTTCAAATATTCAAAATATGGCTTCTATATATATTTTAAATTGATGTTATTTTAATATTTGTGTTTATAGCAGGCCAGGAATAGTCTTAAGGTTGGGTGCTAGTGAGCGCGAATTTAGTGCGCTAATTTTGCAGTTTTTATAGCATAAACATTTTTTGAACAAAATGAATCAAATTTTTCTTCTATAGAAACATATAGTTTAGTTTTCTGCACGTGCTAATCTCAACAGTTTTTGAATATCTGGAATGAGCATGGTGGTATTCGGTGACAAACTTTTTAAATTAAGAGAAAAAGTTGTCATTAAATTCTAGGACCCCCTTTACAAATATTCAAGGACTGTTGAGGTTAGCATGTGCAGAAAACTAAACTATATGTTTCTATAGAAGAAATATTTGATT